>VZRS01014842.1:1126209-1200231 GCA_013398055.1 Ifrita kowaldi
CCAATTTTATTTTTTGGAAAAAAATAAAAAAAAAAAAAAAAAAAAAAAAAAAGGAAGAGAAAACAGACACTAGTCTAAGGATACTAAAATAGCTCTGCAAAATGGGATATTGGTATTGCAATTTGAATGCAATTTAAACATTTTTTTAAATGTTAATTTTCTATTTTTAATCTTTTTTCCCAACTGAGCACAGATAAACCCATAAAAAATTACACTTGGCGTGCAGTGATTTGAAGATCACTGTCTGTCCCTTGATGTCTTCATTTGACAACATCTATATGTTACCAGGTTGCCATGACAACTAAGTACAGTTGTAATTGCAACCCTGGAAAGGTAATTCTTTCACTCAAAATGTGGCGTACATTTAGCCTGTCTGAAGTTTCAACAAACCATCTTTTAATGACAAGTATTATGAAAGGCCTGAATGAGGTGGTTTCTTTGATGTCAATTTTTTTATTATCTCGTATAGCTTAGCCAGAAAGATATGTTGGCTTTTATTCAGTGGAGTCTGTATTTTTTAACCTTTTAATGTCTTATTTAAGTTTCACATACATGGTATCAACTGTGAATCTGAAATTAACATGTGAAAGCAAAATACCACATGAAGTGTTCAGTTATTTGTATTGCTTTTTCTGAAAGCAGATCTTGATACATTCCTCATACTTACAATCCTTTGGGTTAAGTCAAGTTTTGTATGGCTGACTGTATTTTTTTAAATTGAAAAAAACCCAAACAAACCAAAAAGGAAAAAACCAAACAAAACCAAAACGGAAACTCAACCAAATACCAAAAAAGCACACTCATCAAAGTTGAAAAATAACTGCAAGGATTTCTACTCAGCAGGCAATATAGGCTTTATAGTACCACAAAGGCAACCTTAAGAATCAGAAAAACTGCAGTAGTTTTAAGAAATTTCCACCTGATTTTTGTGCCTGTGGGAAGAGAAAAAGAATCAGGGAATTATGTGTGCAAGCGGAGCCTTGTTATTCATCTACAGCCCTGAGAATTAGCACCATGCCTGCATTTTACCCTGTTGACAGCCTGACCCATCTTCTGCATCCGTGATGATGTGCAGTCTCTCACCATCCGTTTCCATGACACAGGGGAAGTAATATGGGAGTCAACTACACCACTTAGTAGTAGCGGGAAAAGTCACCTTCCATGGATGTTTTGGTATTCATTTAGTGCTATAGCATTGGGCTTTATACTGTCTGACGGGTATAAACTAGCTCTGGACAGTAAAAGCAGATGTGGTACTAAGCTTTCCACATTAATTTCCTCAAACTGTGATACCACTCCGTGAAGATGTGGTAGGAGCATTTTCTAGGTTTCTGAGTTCTTGCTCACCTAACGATAGTACTGTTATTGGGATTTCTGGCATAAATCAGACAAGTTCAGCCATCAAAACTTTTTAGAGGTTTAGTGAAAGCTGAACATAAGTAGTCTGGGTTTAACTTCATATGGGATAAATGCCTGCATTTATCTTTTGTCTCAGCAATCTCCAACACTAAAATCATCCTCCCTAAGACACGCATGGAGATGTTTGGGATTTTTTTTTTTCCTTCTCTCAGAAACAAGAGCAGGGTGGGGCTTTGAATGTGTTTTGAAAGTCAAGTTGATTTTACTACAACAGCTTTGACTTTTCAGCATACACTTCAATTGTCAGTTGAAAAACAGTTTAAATGCATCGAGGCCATTCACACTCCTGTGTTGTAGTTCGATCCCAGCTGGCAAACAAACTCCAGAAAGACACTCACTCACTCTTCCCCGAGTGGGCTGGGGGGAGAGAATCAGAAAAGTTCAAGAACTTTTCTGTTTAAGAACTTGTGGGTTGAGGTGAAAACAGTTTAACAGGTAAAGCAAATAACACTCACACACACGCAAAGCAAAACAAGGAATTCATTCACTAATTCCCATCAGTAAGCAGGTGTTCAATCATGAATAACGATGAAGGAAGGAACTGAAGGAAGTTCTCCTTGGGAAGACAAATGCCATGACTCCAGATGTTCCCCCTTCCTCCCTCTTCAGCCTTCCCCTTCAGCCCTGAAGAAAGACTTTGTGCCCCCCCAGCCTACCTGCTGGTGGGGTTGGCTGACAAGCAGAAAAGGCCTTGACTCTGTGTAAGCACAGCTCAGCAACCATGAAAACATACCTGAATTTTCAAGACTTTTCCCAGCACAAATACGAAGCACAGTCCCATACAAGCTGCTGTGAAGAAAATTAACTCTCCCCTGGCCTAAACAAGCACATTCAGACATGGAGGGTTTTTTTAATAGGTCTCCTTGCAAGTCTAAATATCCATGATAATTTCAGAAGGACAGGTCCTCTGCAACAACAGTGGCACAATGCCAACTGACTTGTTCTTTATCTCTTCTTTTGAATTTGAAATTATTCAAAGTCTTTTTATTTGGCTTTTTTTTTTTCGTTGTCTCCTAATGAAAGAGAGGACAAAACCATGGTATCATTCAGGAAAAGAGAACTTGTATCTTTTGAAACAAGTCACAGAGGCATCACTTGAGATGTCCTAAAGCTCAGTATAACCAACGTACTGAGCTAGGCTTCCAATATTCTAACGCACAGCATAGCAATATAAATTGCAGAGAAAGAATCATGATTGTTTAATTTGAAATAATCCTTTTATCTCTGAGGCCTGTGCTTTGCTGTATCATTTGAGCATTTTGTGTGATCTGGTAAACAGTGTTCTAATTGTTTTTGCAGATCACTAGTTTAAAAAGCCATGCACACCTACACAGGGTAGAAAACAGGCACTCTGTAATTAAAAGACATCGAGCATCAAACACGTAATACCAACTGGTAAGGCAAGAGGATTAGGGATGGGACAGCAATCCCCATATCTCTCAATGCCTCTTACTCTGAATATTCATATAGGGAGATATACTCATGCCTCTGAATAAACAAACTAGGGTGTGCTGGTGCAGTTCAGCTCAGTATTTACTGCTTAGTACATATGAAATATATGAGGTGGTTTATGTTGAAAGTTAATTTTTGGCACTGGATATTTATCTAGTAAATCCCTCATTTACTTCTTTCTATAAACTTTCAATATTCACTTTAGCACACAGGGAGATCCACAAGGATCTTATTTTCTGGTTTCTGGTTTATGCTGTATTTGTTAGTTTCCTTTATCTTGAAGCCATTGAGATATAAATTTGGCCCAGTATTCTTGCAGGAAGACAGGCTGTTTATGTTTTGTAAACCAGTTATGACTGTGTCTTTAATTTTTTATTAGAGCTGCCTGTGTTTCCTGGCAGAGGCACTGTCTTATGCCTTCAAAGTTTAGAAGTTCTGTCAATCCTGTAGTAACTCCACACCATTAGTTTGTTGGTTTGGGTCTTCGCCTTCACTATTATGCTCTGAATTTTCTCTTGGCATATGAAGGGACAGAATCACTTCCTTCCCTTTTTTTTGTATTTGTTTGGTTTGTAGTTGCATGTTTGGTGAGTACATGGTCTTGCTTTCCCTTCATGAGAACTGTGCTTTCTGACTAACCTGAAAATCACTTACATGCTATTGTGCTCTGCCCCCATGAGTGCTCTGCCCCCATGAATGCTCTGTATCTACAATTTATCCGTATAGGGTGTGGCTTATAGATATGTTTATGTTGCATAGGATTAGCATGTAACTTTTTCATGATTTGCACAAAGAATGCTAAAGTAGGAATCCCTTTAGTGTGTTTTCTCAGTTGCCTCAAGGTCCTTCAGAACCCCTCTGTTTTAAACCGACTTGCTTTCCCCCTTTGCCTGACCCTGTACTTAGACAGGACTCCACCTGCCCGGAAAGCAGGCTCTTCATTTTCTGTGTTGTGCCAATGCTCTTTAGGGGCTCAGTTTATTTAGTGTTATGGTGACTTCATCAACCACTTCAGCATTCCTCTGCACAAAGCCTTAGACAAGCTGTGCCCACCGAGGCAGCTTGCTTACCCTCCTGCCCTGGGGTCAGCACAGCAATGTCAGGAGATAATCGCTTCACCTGAGCCTGCTTCCCACAGAGACGTGTTACAATCCCCTTTCCCACGGACATACACTCCTCCTTAAAGCATCATGTCAACATCATAATGGTGCCAAAAATTCATAAATTATAAATAGACTGCCTCTATCATTACATTTCTTCTTTGTCAAGGAAACCTCATTAGGATAGAGGTGAGCTAGTCCCCTGGGTGCCTTTCTGATGTTCTGGCATCTCCGTCACAATACACCTTATAATCCTTATTGATTGAGACTTCAGCATTCACTCAGTCAGTGGCCCCCTATCATGAAGTTATTTTAGGTCAGTTTTCATCTACCCTGTGTAAATCTCCTTTCTTGTTACATGTGGGAAAGCTGTACACAAAGAAGCATTCATAGCTCCCACTTCTTAAGTTCATTCATCTATGAAATCTGTGTTTCATGTGTTTCACACATGAATATTAAAGGAGAGGATTTGCATGAGGTAGGTGTGAATTAACCTGTAATGCTTTTACAAATGTCTATATCTATGTGATCATTCAGGCAAATGGGTGATTGTGGTGTCTGTATGAAAGAGAAGCCACTTATGTGCAGTTTTGTTATTACTGTAAAGCCTTCTTGGAGAAGTTTGGAGTTCGGAATGTTCTTGTCTGTTGGTCAGTCAGGTGGGACTTATAAGAGGGTAATGACTACACATTTTGTGTTGCCCATTCAGCATGTATGAGGAAGTTGTTTCTCAGGTAGAAGTGTGATATAGATATAGTGTCTTGCATACTCTGTAAGAGTTCTGGTGTTTAATATGCATATTGTGATTAATACGGTCCTCGCAGCCCTTGGTTATAAATGTGGAAACAGGCTCATCTGTAAGAATCAAAGTTTCAAAATGTACGATCCATGCCTATAAATCTGAGAACCCATTTTGGCAATGACAAATGTGTTTGAAGGGAAAACAGTATTTAAATCAGGGGGTCGCACAACATTTTCTTGAAATTATAATTCAATAAAGAAATTGATGCTAATTAATGTTTAAATCTCTCATCTTGTCAGCTCTGTGTGGTGCCTTGTTTGAAGTGAAATGTTTTTCGACACAGCCTCCCTAATGCAAAATTTGTTTTCCATAGTTCTTTGATGTTGTTGTTAAAGGGAAAGACATAAAAAAGCACTTTTTTTTTAGCAATAGTAGTAAAGGATGGGAATTGAATTGATTTGATATTCATATTACTTTATATGCAAAGCCCCAGAGGATTATCAACAACTCTGACCCATCTTCATCCAGAATGGAGGAAAAATGATTTATATTTTGTATTATAGTTACACCTTGAGGCCCCTTTCAAAATCAGTTTTATCAAATTTCATGTTATACATGTCAGTGAGCATCTGTCCTCCAAAAAGTCACAAATAGGCCAGGCAATGACTATAAGTAAAACTGGTGTTGTGATAAGTGCCCCTGTCTGTATTGCTTTGTGGAATTTAATGCAGCAATGGCAGCATCAGCTCTAGGTGAGTTGAAGGAGGAGAAAATGGTGACAGTAAAGGCATCCTCCGAGAACATTGGTACTGTACCAATTTGCACCACTTCTGCACAGCATACTCCTAATGCAGAGTAATATAAACACATATGTGCTTGCTTTAAATGCTGTGATAGTGCAGTGCATTGTAATCTGCTGTTTGTCTTGCACTTGGAAGATGCATAAAACAAATCATTCCAGGTGCAAGTGAAACAAATAATAGAATATACATTATGAAATAATAGTATGAGGGTATGTTCCTTGGGGAATGTATGTGTGCATATAGATATTGTATAAGTCATAAGTAAACCAAAATTATATAATATCGTGCAAAAAAAGCAGTCTTAAAGTAGCTTTATTAAAGTCAGCATATTTAGCTTTTAGGAACTTGGAGATGTTGTGAAGGTTTTCTTCCTGGTCTCTGTTTAATCTTTTCTTCCCCTCTCCTGTTTATTCTTTGTGCACAGTCCCTATATCTGCTTTATTGCACATTATTCAGTTCAAATAGAACAATTTATATCCTTGTGAGTATCCTAAGTTGTTTTACCATTGCACATATGATATTAAAAATTGGTGTCATTATCATTTATAGATTAAGTTTTCTGGAGTTTTATCACAAAAAGGATAAAAAATGTTTGAGTAGTAGGAAGTCTAGGACTGAGGCAAACAGATTAACGTCAAAATAGGAATTTATTTGCCTGATCTGAGATGTCTGGGATCGTGTTTCTCTGGGTGTTGTTTGGTTCAAAATACAACTCCTGCTTGGATCCACAGCTAAGAAGTTTGGATCTGTATCCGTTCTACAAATAAGAACCAGACTCTTCAGCTAAGAACCTCAACAATGTAAAATGCAAGCATTTAACCATCTAGGAAAGTTAACATTCTGCTTTTGTCCAGTATTCTGTCTTCTCACTCAGTGAATATGTAAATGGAGAATTAAATTCACCATGGCAACATCCTTAAGACATGACTTTTTTTTCTGCAATATCTCTCCAGCTTTCATAGCGACATCCGAGCATGAAACAAATGTAACAATGATTTTGTGGGTGTAAGTAATCTTTACAGATCCCCGAGGGGAGGTACATGATATCCAACTGCATTTCACATAGAGAGTCAAGTAAGACAGTATCTGGTCAATTTTAAAGATATATTAAGCGGCTGGCAGTCAGTGTGACACATCGTTTTATTATCTGCCTTATGTCATTGTCAGGAATGAAAACCGTAGGACTACCCACAAATGATGACTGAGTTAACAGAATACTCAACAGTAATGGAAAGTTATTTTTCTTTAAGTCAAACAGAAGATATTGAAGGACTGGTAGGGGTGGGTGGCTCTTGGGTTTGGGCTGGAAGGTGTTTTGTATGTTTTGGTTTGGGGGGAGTTTTTGTGATACTTTGGATTTAGTTGGTTGGAGATTTTTTTCTTCTTGAATCCCAATACAGAAGAGAGTTGCTTAGTCTTACAAACAGAATAGCCTGTACTTGAGCATGTTGTCTTCCATTTTAAAAAGAAATCAAATTTTGTTAGTGCATACTGAAAGGTTTAAAGCTTTTCCTCTGAAATGAAACAAAAACAGTAAAAAAAGGAAAAGTTATATTAACTCTGGGTGTATTTTTTTTTAATATAATAGGTTTTTTTCTAGACATTCTGATCACTCTTGAGTAGTATGAGAAATCATAACCTGGGATAAACTTGGTTACCAGATTTGAAAAAAATAGAAATCTACACTAAAATAGATTCTTCTTCTCTATACATAGCACAGAATTAGCTAGAATGCATGATACATCTAGAGACTATTTCAAATGCTGTGTTTGTATTAAAAGGATGTTTCATTTCTAGTGTTCTTAAATGATAATCAATTGCATGAAGCTTAAATTTCTAGATGGATTGATTAATTCTGTCTGTATTATTAATGATGAATTGCAGTTGCAATGCTTGTTTATATTAATTATGCATCTTCAATCAATAAACAGCTTCCAGCAAATATTTGAAAATGCTATGAAACCTGTTGGTATTTTCCATGGATTAATTTGTATTGTATGATGCTTATTTTCTGCTCAGAAATTTTCTCTCAAAATAGCAATTATTATAATGTGAACTTTGTGTGGAATATCTTTTATAAAGAAACCTGATAATTATTGCTTTCCCTATGGTATTATATATTTTTCCTTATGATCCCTGTCATTTGTTAACTTGACAATTTGGAAATTTTCAATCCTCCCTCACACCCTAAGGTAGCTCTAAATGTGGTATGATAGTGCTGGAGAGCAGTGAGTGTAGAGAAACCACCTCACAGAGTTGTCTGAAAATCAATGATACTCATTAAAAATAAATTCTAATCTGTATTGCTGCTCCCAGGTATTTTCTCTCCTTGGATTAGGTTATATCGCATTGGAATGTTTCTTCTTTCTTTGCTAGCTGTGTGCTGTAAAAATGTTAGAGCATTCAGGCTATTTTAATCATCTTTTTAAGTACTGCTAATACTGTCGGTTAGCTGATCCACAGTGGAGCACTATTAGTCAAATGAGTCATTTCCCATGCTCTAGCAGTAAGTGTCATATTTAGAGATATTAATAGCACCTTCAGTTTGGGTAGATGTTGCACTCTTATTTCAGGGGTTTGGAAAGGTATCAAGTCTTGCTTCGTTAGGAGGAAATTATTTGTGTGATCTCCAGGCAAACCTCTGCCTGGAAAAGTGTGCTTTGGCAGTGGGTATGGGGGGCGGTGCAGAGTGTGCTCCCCTGTTGGTTGGTTTCCTCTTGGGTCACACATTTGTGTGTTTCAGTCTGGGACTGCCAACTTAGGTCAAGGGCAAGCTTTGACAAGGCTGTGCCTTTCTGTGACTGGAGCTCCAGGCTCTCTGTTCAGGCCTAAAGGAACTAATTGTAGTGTTAGCATGGTATGTCAAAACATTTGTACAGTCAATATTCATGGGTTCTTTAATACAGCACTTGCTTTTAGAGTTTCCTCAAAGTAAGTCAGCACAGAACATCACCGATTGTACTTGTAATTACTACCAGCTCTGCTTACAGAGCCATGTGAACACCCACTGTTTGCAGGAAATTCTAGGGCTGTTCAGCCCTTGCTTTGCCCAATTCAAAAACGTCATTGTTGTCAGACAATACATCACCATTAGTGTGACTGCTTTGATGGCAACGAAATTTCCTCTTGTCTCAGGGTGACATGCTAAATAGAAAATGTTAGTAATGTCAACCTTAATAACATAAAAGGTTTTCTGTATGGGTTGTATGGGTATTTTTATCATATTACATATCAAAAGACCTTTCCCTCTAAGTTCAGGCACTCTGGTAGGATTTTGATAAAGAAACTTTTTGATTACTACAAGATCAGTCTAGCTTAGTAG
The DNA here is from genome assembly GCA_013398055.1 of Ifrita kowaldi. Classification (NCBI taxonomy): domain Eukaryota; kingdom Metazoa; phylum Chordata; class Aves; order Passeriformes; family Cinclosomatidae; genus Ifrita; species Ifrita kowaldi. The sequence continues at coordinate 1,135,048 of VZRS01014842.1, forward strand.
CATGACAAATAGGAGTGACTGTCCATCTCAGACCTTTTCCTGCCTCTGTCATGTTGCCACCAAGTGCTGCCCATTTCTGAATTAGTGAGAAAATAATGGATCTGCCAGAGCAGTGTAAATATTTAGGAAATGCATCCAGGCAGGAGGGATATTCTAACAGTGTTAGGGCTGCAAACAGAGAAATGCTTCTCCTCAGTTTTATCTTTTGCAATGCATAGCTAATGTTGAAGGTCTGGATGTATTGGCTTGCTGTACCTGTCTGACATCTATATGTAAATCTGTTTTGTATCCATAGTTAATATTTCGTTTGCCTGCAAGCATAAAAACTTTAGAAACATGTTGCTTTTCTCTTTGGTAACATTGGAAACATAGGCTCAGGGTTCTTAGTCTCTGATTAATCAGGAGAGAAGGAATTTTGCAGGAATGCCACTTGAATTTAGTTAATTGCATGTGGAGGATAAATCTCTATTCCAAGCACGGGCCTCAAAGGCCCTAAGTTTAAAGGTATCCATGCTGTGCCTACATAATTCAGACCAGTATCCTGTGTGGAATATGTATGTTACCCTCAAAGCTAAAAACTCACATATACTTGACGCTAATATTGCCGATGGCTGTGCAGGTAAATAACAATTTACATCAGTATGCCTTGTATTACATCCGTATGTTTTGTCATGAAGAAATCAAATTGCAATACTTTTCTGTTTGTGAGCAAAACTAGTAAATTCTATGACTTTTTAAAATCAGCTCATGTGTATTTATATTCCATTAAAAGTTTTGGGAGGTTCTTTTCTCATATTCTCCATATAATTCTATTACTGATGACATGACCTCTGGTTCCCCTCTTTGGTGAAAATGTGGCTAACAAAATATATTTGTAGACAGATAGATCTAGACATTACAAATATATATTATTACATTTTCAACTCATTTAAATGCAGAAGTAATTTTTGAAAATACTATGAATATGACTGACTACATCTGTAGAAATGATACCATGCTTGAGTACTTCTGAACTTTAGGGGAAACTAGGAGAAATGCGCGTTCTGGAAATCAGAACACTTGCTCATATAATTTAATCTTCTGCTACTGAATTATTTGAAGGAAAAAATAAAACTAAATGCATCTGAAGCAATTACTCAGAATTAAGAAATAATCACAAGATAATTGTGTATTCCTTTATCAATGTTTATTTTCTTCTCGAGATAGATTTTAATGTTTTGGGCTCTTTTTAGCCAGTCTATATGGCAATTATTTGGAGTTCAACCTGCCAGATAAACAAGCTGAGAAGTTTAAAGGAAACTTGCCTTTTGGTATGTGTCCTGGTTTGAGACAAATTTGGAGGAAAATGTCCAAAATGAACGTATCCTCTAATAGAAGGTAGATTTCAGCAGCTTTTTCCCCACCACGTTCAGAAGGAAATTTCTCAGAGGCAAGTGAAAAAAAAAACCAAAACAAACCACTATTGATTTAACAAGCAGGGTGCATGCAGGCACCAAAATAGAATGAATAATATTAAATAATAAAACCTCTTGCTGTGGAGAAAACCTGAGTCCTTTCTCTAGGTGTGGCTCTGCCCTCTCCGGGGCTGGGGTGCGGCGTGGGCCCCTCCAGGCCACAGTGTGGGGCCTCCTGGTGATGTTCTGATGTTCTGGTGTTGCTGAGTTTGTCCAGAAGAAGAGGAAAAAGCCACAGTCCCAGGGAAAAAAAGGTTTCTTCCCTCAGCTGGCAGGCTAGCTAAAAAGCAAAGAAGTTTAACTCTCTGTCTCTCTCCTGAGAAAAGGAGCCGAGAGCTGGGGAAAAGCAGGAAGGTGCTTTTCTTGGCCCTGCAGCAGCAGCAAGAACGCGGGAGAGTGTATGCGTTCTTGAACACAAAACCGCTCGGAAGAATTCGCTCGGCTTCTCTCTCCCTTCTCCTGAGAAACAGCTTAAAGGCACAGGATTCATGTCTGGGCATAGAGCAGGCGATAGGGGATACAGCATCATGAAGTCACCCCAAGACAGTATGTCAAGAGACATCAGGATACTTCTTCTTTTTAACCCTCTCAGACTAAAGGAGCTAAAAATATGCAGGGAGTGGATGTATTGGTACCCCAGAGATTAAGAAAGGCTGCACCTCTTTCTTTTGTCATGGGAACACTCCTCTGTGGGTTGGAGGAAAGGAAGCTCAAGTGGAAAGAGCTCCTCTGGCAGAAGGCAGGAATTTGTAGGCTTCCGCAGTTTTATCCTTTAGGTCCAATGATAGAGGGCTTTGATTTGGAAGACTACATTTGAAGGTGCCTTTACTATGTGTTGGCTAGTTTGAATGAGGAAGATCCAAAGGCCCTTAAACTTCAATTAAAATTCCTGGAACACAGAGCACAGTCTGGATCTCTTCTTAGAGTAAGCAGTTAGGGTAGCTTGTGAATAATTTTGCGTTTTTGAGAAAGCACAGTCCTCAGGCCCAAAGACTTTGAATCTTGATTAGATTCAGGCCTCATGGGTTGGTCTTGAAATAAATTTATGTATTCAGTGCAAGAAGTTAAAAGAAATTGCTGTCTCTTGAAAAATGAGAGTCAGCCTTTGCTGAAGAATCCCTTTAATTATATTTCTAGTATCCATTTTTTCTTTTTAATTCATTCAGCATAATCTTCATTGCTGTCTCCAAAATAAAACTTAGTTTAGTTAATTGGCTGCTGGAAGTGAACAGGCTCTTACGCAGCTGCCACATGACTCTTTCAGTGATAAGATGGGGAGTGGGCTGTATCCTCTGTGCAGAGCTCTCAGGACATGCGTATTGCTGCTGGCAAGAGCTGCTGCACTTTGGTTTAATACTTGATTTCCTTCTGTCTGTACTCCAGACAAGCTCTGAGTATTTGTATATGTTTTCAAGCACAGCTCTGTCAGCATATTTGGTCACTATGCAACCTCCCTTTATTTCTTTGCAATATCCAAGCATCAATGCCACAGTGGTTTTTTGCAGTGAAGGTTAGATGGCAGTGATTTGTTTGAAGCCACCAAGTAAGTCTTCAGCTTTGGCCAGAAAGGGATTTTTAAGCTAGATTGTGGTGATAGACTGGCAGAGTAAGTAGCACAGAAGAGTCATATGTGATATTAAAGTAATAACTTGGGAATTCTATTCTTGTTATTGAACTGCATGTCAAGTTGCAATAAAAATTTTGATTAAAAATAGTTTTAAAAAAATCTTTCATTAAAGAGAATTAAAAGGCTGAGGAGTTCTGACCAAATTTAGTTGCATGATTTTAAATACTTTAGAATAACTTCGCAATATATTATTTAAAAAAAGATAGGTCCTTTGTGAAAAATGTTATTAGTGGAGTCCTTGAAGCGAGTGTTAGAAAATGGCTTTTCCATTACTTTGGAGGCAGCATTAAAGTACCATGAAATTCAGAGCTTCTGATTTTATTACAGACATTTTTATACTAGTATTTAAGCATTTCCCGTATAGACCTTATATCTAACATCCAGCATTTTAAGAGAACTGATATACCTGGAGATGGGTCACCAAGTGATCATTTAACAGTAAGTTATAAATCTATCAGATTTTCTAAGTGTTGTAAATACTTGTATATCACTAGCTTATCTTAAAAACATACTAAGTTTTAATTAAAATTCTAGTGTACATAGAACTTGCTTATATAAGAGGAAGTTGTAGATTTAGCACAACTGAAGCAAGTTATCATATCTTTTTTTTTTTCAGTTAGGTGGACCTTTTACAAGTCAAATGAAATTATTAGTTTGTGTCACATAAATGAACAAACTTTCAGCGATCATTCCAATTATAGTCATGATTTTCATGAAAATTTCTTTCCTGTTGCAGTGTCATCTGCAGTCTATAGAAAAAAAAGGTTTGCATTTTGTTCCTCCCTGGAGACAGTTTACAAGAAAGAAGAATTAGTAGGTAAAACAGAGCAAGTCTGAAATACAGCACTTGTGCTGACTGCCCACCCTGCCCACCAGTCTCCTCTTTTAAGCAAATTCAATGGAGCAGTATTTTTTTAGGCCTACAGATTATTTAAGGTAGCTGTGGCTGATGACTCCAAGAACACAGCTACTAACACCTGGGTTATAAATAGGGGAAGAGCAGATACATACCTGTCTCCAAGCCAAAATATTCTACTCAAGGAGCACTTTTGGAAAAAGAACAGACTAGGACAGCAGGAACAGTTTTGAAGAAGTATGCTCAAGTGGCACTGCGCCAGGGCAGGGCAAGAGGGGTTACAAAATAAGAGCAAATGCTTTTCTTGGTATCCAGAACTAGGGCTTACAGGAATCCAAAATGAGGGAGGAGCTGGGAAACTCAAGGTTAGATGGGCATTACTACACGTTTGCTATGACACTTTTTTTTCCTTAAATACTGATTGTAGAACATGGTATTACAGGTCACTTCCTTTTGTGAGATATTTGTGTGCTTGCCTAGCACATGAGGCAGATGTATTGTTCTATTCCTCAATTATTTGTCAGGTGACTGCTCTTTGAATATTCTGGTCAGTGTTAACATCGCAGAAAAATATCTTATAGCCATAGTGTTTTGTTGCCTTCTTTCACCATGATAAAGGACAAGGCACAGGGAAGGCTGGTCAGTGCTTGGTTGGTAGATCTATCAGGAGCTTGAGACAATTCATGGAACTGTTGGTGAAGGCTAAGGGGGGTAAATGATTGCATTAAGAGAACATTGCATAAGGTTTTTTCTCTTGGAAAAGTTACAAATCTCAGGTTTGATTGTTTGGAGTTTTGACGTTCTATTTCACCTTTCATAATGTTCTTTCAGAAGTAACAACTACTGATGTTCAGACCAAATTTGATGTTAGGTAATTGTGTCTGTGTTGTAATGCTTCTAAAGCAGTGTAATCACATCCTCTCACAAAATATGGTCTGGTGTTATTGCATATTTTATAAAATAATTTTTCCTTCTTCCCTAAAGCATATGTCTTGAAGGAGAACAGGCAAATTGTTTCTGACAGAATAATTTTAGGCAAGCTAGCAGGGAAATAAGGTTGGCTAATGCTTTCCATCATTAAAGTCTGCTTCCTGTAGCTTATAGTTTTACCAGACTTCAGTTTCTGGTTTGGGGTTTTCCATGCTTGATCTCTGTTTTAGGACAGGTGTAAACTCTTTGCATGGAACAAGGTTTACAGGTGTTACACACACCTATAATTATAAGACCAGACCATTGGAAATAAATTTGAGTTGAATTGGTGGATTTACTGTTAAAATTTTGTGGACTGTTGCATGGTTTAAACAAAGATAAACATTTCAGTAAAATTAATGGGGCAGTCTTGTGTTTGGATAATATAAGAACTGAAAGCTGAGAAGTCAAAAGTTACTAAATACTATATTATGTATAATGTTCTTTCCAGAAATTTAAGGTCAGTCCTTAGTATGGTGAATTCATAAGCTCAAAATGAATTCATTTGTTCAGTCACCAACAAGCTAGGGGAGCCACCCAGAGGAAAAGCAATGGCCTCTATTTCATTATATTCTTTCATTGGATCACATTATTGTGGTTAGGAAGGAAAACTATCTAGATTTAAAAACTTGTCATTTGCTACAAGATCATATGAAATATCACTTGAAAATATAATTCCAATTGACTTAAATACCCTCTGATGGATGAAAAACTGAAAGGCAGTAATCCAGAACTATTGAATGATCAATGACAGTGCACTGATTATAGGGAGCAGGATCTATTGAGGGCAGCTCCAGTTGTTGGTACTCCTGCCTATGCTGAGTGAATTGTTTCAGTAGTTACTTCTTGTGAAAAAAGTGCCACATGTTTATAAAACATGTCGGTTACACAAGACTGGGAGAGGAAATAAATAATGGAAAGCAAAGCAACTATTAATACAGAGAGGGAACAACAGATTTAAATTTGTTATACAACATAGGTAAGAAAAACAGTAGTAGATTTAGTTTTTAAAAAAAATCTTGTCCTGGTGGGGGTATCTCTTTTTGTAGTAAGGATATAGTTTGATGCCATCAGGTTCTAGTGCAACAGAACAAAGCTCCACAGCTTGGTGTTAGAAAGTTATGTACTGAAGTAGAAAATCGCAAGTTGAACCTACAATAATGAATCATTGGTTAGAGATTGGTCTCTGACTTGTAGAATAAAGAGGTCTAGAGTGCCTCAAGTTCACATCACTCTCTTTAAACCCCTTGATGGTGTTCCTGCTGTGTACACATTGGTCCCCCCTGGACTATGCAAGGCACCTCTGCCACTCCTAGACATACTTATGAGAGCATTGGGTGTGGACAGAAGGGGAGAAATTCAGTTTATAACCTTAAACAGAGAGATTAGGTCACAGCCCACCAGAGTGGTGGTTTATGGCATAATGGCAAGGGCATGACAGAGAGCACCTTCTCTGATAGGGGAGCTGATGCTGGCAGAAGGTGACACGAAGTGTGCCACCTCATTCATACTGCCCGTTGGAAGGAAAAGCTGAAGTAAGTCCCCACAACATCACCTCAGTAGTGCCTTGAGTGAATACTTTCTTCAAAGAAAGAGGCACAGATAGTCAGTGGGACATCACTCATTAGAAATCTGTGGTGTTTGGTGACATATGTGCATGGTCACAGTTGTTTGTGTGGGCTGGAATGACTTTGAGTCTGATCGTTCTCTGTAATGATACATAAGTAATGGGCTACTAAGAATTATTAATAAGTATGCTAAATTAAGATAGGAAACCATGATAGCTTGTGTTGGACTAGTTCCAAAAAATTTATAACCTAATGGATCATTGGTCTTTTACATGCATATCTCCAATGTCTTCCACACCATTGAGATCAACAGTGTATGCTATATGCCTTGAAAAAGCCACAAGTGACTATGTTGGTAAGAAATTCCATCACACTGATGATTATTGTTCTTCCCAAGCTAATGTAGTTGATGATTGTTAACCTGAGAATTATTAGGTATGGGATCAATGATGTGTGCCATCTGTAACAATGAAATTGTAACTTAAAATGGCAGAAAGCATTCATGTCTAACACTGAGTATAAATAAAAAGGCTTCAATTAGAAATACTGTAATTGACAGAATGAAGGAACTAATGAGATTTCACCTCTAGTTCTATTTCAAACGTCAAGGTTTTGTTTTGGGATCTAAAATAGAGATCTAAATCTAGATAGAAATTTCCAAGGAGTATCAGTGCATGTTGTCAAAATTTAGCAAAGTCAAACTTTCAAATGTTTTTACAAAACCAAGGAAGTTTTTTGTTTGTTTGTATTTTTTCCTTATCTGTTTTGTTTGAGGGTTTTTTCGTTGTTGTTTTTGTTTTTTTCATCTCCACTGTACTTCCCATTCTTTTTTTAGGAGCAGAGGCTTTCCTGAAATTAGAAGCTGTTGTGGGATAAACAATACATTCTTTGGACAAAAAAGTCTGTTAAGCTCTTTGGTCAAAATTGCTACTTGAAAAATACTAGTGTAGTCATAGAAGCATAGAATAGTTAGAGTTGGAAGGGACACTTTAAGGTCATCCAGTTCAACCCCCCTGCAATGCACAAGGACATCTCCAACTACATCAGGTTGCTCAAAGCAACCTTGAATGTTCCCAGGGATGGGGCATTTACCACCAGTCTGGGCAACCTGTCCCAGTATTTCACCACTCTCATTGTACGAACCTTCCTTATATCTAATCTAAGCCTACCCTCCTTCAGTTTAAAACATTAACCCTTGCCCTATTGCAAGAGGCCCTGCTAAACATTTGTCCCCATCTTTCAAAGCACCCTTCATGTACTGAAAGACTGCAATAAGGTCTTCCCAGAACCTTTTCTTCTCCAGGCTGAACAATCCCAACTCTCTCAGCCTTTCCTCATAAGAGAGGTGCTCCAGTCCTCTGATCATCTTCATGGCCCTTCTGTGGACTCCAACAGAACAGGTCTGCATCCTTCTTATGTTGGGAGCCCCAGAGCTGGATGCCACACTCCAGGTGGGGTCTCACAAGGGCAGAGCAGAGGGGCAGAATCGCCTCCCTCGCCCTGCTGGCCATGCTGCTTTTGATGCCCTTTGGGACTCTGAGCCATTGACTTCTATCCTCTGCATGCAACTCTGCAACCTACTCCTCACCCACAAGATAGTCCACACATCAATCCATATAATATATCTCCAATTTAGAGATGTTGTGGGGGGCCATGCCAAAGGCCTTACATCCAGATAAATGACATGTGTAGCCCTTCCCTTGTCCACCAATGTCCATCAAAGTAGGCCGCTGGGCTGGTCAGACAGGGCTTGCCTGTGAGGTACCAAAATACAAAATAGACTGGTGTAGCATATTGCTTAGGAAAAATACTCCACGACTTGATGGCAATATATATGATGTTGTTATTGGATATTCAGGCGGATTTTCCAAGATGAGAGTTACTATTACAAGGCATTTTCTGTGATGCTTTCCTTTAAGACGATACTTGGTCTACACGCAGTTGCCAGTGAGTCCCTTGTTGTTGTGCAAAAAATATATTGTAAAAGTTTCCTGTGAATATGTTCACATCAGTCACTTTGTATGAAAACAGAAATTCCATCTGAGCAATGAGCTACGGAGAGAGGGCAAAAGAATGAGCAGTAGGATCTGTGCCAGTAGTATGTCTTATATCTTGAGGAGAATAGCTTTCTAAGATTAATTCATTTTAAGCAAGAGGAATCACCTTGTTTTATGACTATGCAGTAATCTCAAGGTCTGTACATTACATTTTGTCATAATGAAAGGCTTCTGAAGCCATATAAGAAACATGACCTGTTAGAACAATCCAGTGCGCAAAGCCTATTTGCAAAAATTGTTTTATAAATCATGATTCATTATGTGATTGTGATCAGTATGTAGTAGAAAAAAATAATCTTTTTCAGTGGTGTAGTCTTTTATGGCCTCCTTTTTATACCATTAAATTGCTTTACTACTTTGTTCTTTATCTGAGTTTAAATAGTTCTTACATCTTTGCTTGCATATTTTCGCAGGATCTATTTTATAGCACTGAAACCTGTAAAAGAAAAAGGAAGGGTTTTTTCTTTCTTTTGTGCTTTATAAAGCCTTTCATTTGCACTCATGCATTAATTTCAACCACAAGACTAGGCATGTTTTAGTGAAGTATCATCCTGCTCATTTTTGACCCGAATTGTGGACAATGCCTATTGGTAGAAGAAGATTGCCTAAATCATCTGCACCACTGGTCTGGGCTATAAGTTGTAACCCAGAGGGCGGCAAACCAGTGCTGCTAAGCATGAATGAGAACTGAAGTAGAAATCCTTCCTCACTGCTCCTTTTCTGCTGCACTGTGCCTGAGCTGTCACAGAGGTGGGAATGATTTGGAACATCATAAAACTGTCACTATGCCCCTTTCCTTTGAGTTACTGCCTGATACAATTGCAACTCTGTGTTTCTCCCTTGGGTTTTGTATCAAAGGTAGAATTTAGTCTCTTTTTATAAGCAGAGTATAGGTGTTTTCAGTCTCTGTGAAAACTTCATTTTCACTGACTCTCAAATGATTTAGAAGTATAGTTCCGGTCTAAAACGTGATGACAACACAGATTTGTAACTTTCCTTTACATGACATGAGATCAATTTACACCCCAATTTTTTTCATTCTTCTGTGCTTGAAGTACTTGAAAATATTTTTCTCTGCCAGCAAGTGCAGATAGCTTACAGACCCTCTGTATTTAAATATCCCGTGTATTTAAGAGTGTTGCCAGTTACCAAACTTCAACAGTGTAAGGAACAACAGATGGAGAGCATAATAACTTTGCTATCTCGGTAGAAAGCCAAAAAGCATCAAACTGTTTGACACACGTGCTCAAGAGCACATAGAATGATACAGTTTTTTCGCTAGAGAAATTTTAATCTAAGATCTCATTTGACCCACAAAAAGTGAAAGGCACACTTGGACATACGCAGTTTTCAATAAAAATTGCATTTGCTGTAACTTGTTTGCATTCAAATCAATACATTCAGGGATCTATACCCAGCATAATTAAAAAATAAGTAGTTATAACACTTCACTCTAAAAATCTCTGATATAAAGTACTCTATTATTGAACTGAGTAAGACTTATAAATCTTTCACTTGTGTGCAGAATCTTGAACTCTTCTGCCGCAGACCATCAAGCTAAATGTCCTTCTTCTGCATGCTATGATTAACAGTGTGCAGGCCTTTGAAACTCTGAGCTAAGCTTTTCTAAACATATTAGTGAATGAGTTTTCTTTCTTTTTATTCCAATGACACGACCTCTGAATCAAATCATGCAAGGCTCGCCTTAGAATTAGTCTCTGATGCTTTGAGAGCAAGCCAGCAAGGGATGTGTAAATTATGCAGAGAGCAAATCCCGACTGTGTGTCGTTTACTTGCACAACAAGCTCAACTTTAATTAAGCCAGGGCCTAAGATCCTTTGCCAAGTTGCTTTCAATACAGATTTTACAGTTCATAGAGCAACATCCTCACCTATATGAAGCCTTTTTAACCCTTCCAAACCCTGCCTGTGGTAGAATGTGTGTGATAAAGGGCAGTCGTAATTCTTTGGCTGACAGAAACACTCTTTGATAAATATAATAATTTTAGCAGATCGCAGACTTGAATTTAATGATGTGGATTTTTAGACTTCTTTGGTGTAACAGGTATAATGATTGACATGACCTACCACTGTAGTGTTGGTATTAAATCTACGAGATTATCACCTGCTAACATCAAATAGGAAGGATTAGAAAGAGGTGACCTAAAGGGCACACCCAGGATTTGGAAGTGAGATAAATTCTCAAAACTCAAGAATCCTGAACCTCCCATATGAACTGCGAAGGTGTTTCCCACTGACTGCGATCCATTCTAGGGTTGCACATTACCGTGTGAATTCTTTCCTCCTTGAGCAACTAAAATATTAATCCATTTTGCTTATATTCTACAAAGCTATATTTTTCAATTCTATTACAGCTGCCAGCTAGCAACTGTCAGTGTTTCATTTTAGAGGGATTGTGGTTAGAGTAATTTATATTCTAAACATTATTTCTAAAACTGATAGAGTTTGATTTCCAGCAGTAAAATTCAGTGGTGCACCTAATAGTAAGGTCCACCTAAAATCCTCATTTTAACAAAGAAGAAAGTGAAAAAAAATTGATCACATTACAAAATTTAGTGATAGCTATAAATGGTTAAACTTGGCATATGCTGTTAGTGTTCTGGACTTAATTTATGAAAATCAAAGAGAATTTTTAAAGAAGAAATACAAGTAAAAGATTGGAAGGATTTTCCTTTTTTTTTATTGTTGTGTTTTTTAAAACCACTGTACTAGCTCTGATAAAGGACTTAGTGCAGAAGCAGAACTCAGAAGCACATACAAAAACTAGTCAGTAGTTGGGGGGTGGGGCAGGGAGAACGGTGTTTTGTTTTATGCTTTCTGGTGTTTGGGGGAGTGTTATGGTTTATTTGGGGTTTTTTTTCAGTATTAGATACCTCAGGAATGTTTAAGAGCTCTTTTTCATTGTCTCTAATAAGCTTCAATAGGATCTCCTTCCTTACTCAGTTAATGTCTACTTTCTGTTAGACCTCAGATGAGAATGGGGATTTGGATTTTTAAATAAGACTAAAAGGAAATTCTTGCTGTTGGCAGTCTGTTTTAAAGATGCTACTGTGTGTCAAATACAGCCATATTTGGTTCTGTCATTGGATTTCAAATCCTTTCATTTATTTATTAGCAATTTCAAAAATAGTTTAAGCCTCATTATACCTAAAACCTTTTGAATTAAGCTCTCTGAGGCTTGATGGTGATGGTTAAAATTACAAGCTGCTGTGAGTCCTGATCATTGAGCTGAAAGCCATTATCCGGTAGTGCTGCTTGCAGCATATTCATATGCTCATATTCAGATCTATTGCATGCAGTGATATATTTTTATGTGAGATTTCCCTTTAGTGCAATCTCTGAAAGTAGAAAAACACAGAGGCTAGAGTGTGTAAATATTAATGCCTGGTTCAGATGATATCTTCAGCATTATCTTATGTGCCAGCGTTGTTTCCTCTCTCATTTCTGTAAGACACTCAATTGCTTAAGTTATATGTTTGTGTTGGTATTTTAAAAACTCCGTGTGGTACTGACCATTAAGTAAGAAATATTCTACTGGTTCCTTTCAATTTTCAGCTCCTGGTCATGCAGAATTTCAGCAATTGTTAGTTCCCCGCTAGTCACCCTCTGTTTTACTGAACTTTTCTCTAGGTTTTTTGGTTCATCAATTTGCTATTGATAGTTATGTAAATATTAGGTATGGATATATGGTGAAAATTCAATATTTAGTTTTCAGATATACAGGCACAGTCTCCACAGAGACATCATGCCTTTATGTTTCTTTTTGAATGACTGCACACGTCTCCATATCTTTTTTCCAGTTCTTTATTTTCCTTTCAGTAGCTTCTTTTAACGTCTCTTTTTCTAGTCATTATCTGATCTTGTAATGAAAACTGCAGTCTCATCATTGTGTCTTAACTCATTAGTCAAAAAACATTGTCATGGTTTCCTTTTCCAGCTTCGTAAAACTGTTGTTCTCCTCTCCTACATTTCATGCAATATTCTTCTCTCTACTCAATATAACTTAAGGGCCAACTCGTCGTAAGAAGGTGAAGCCTGAAGAAGAGAAAGATAATCAGGGAGCAATTTTTGGTTAAACATGGGGGAGGAGCGTTTAAGGAAAAGAAATTGGATTCCTCTTGGAGGACAAAGAACAAGTAGCAGCAAATATTTGGTGGGACATACTGCTGTAAAGAGGTGCCCCAGACTGTTCACTGAAGTTCAAGTTTTTGGATGAGCTGGGAGAGACAAAATGTTGCCATAGTTCTTGGTTCTTTTGCTGGCCTTGTATGATGGGGAACAGATAAAGAGTTATCCAGTACCCAGGTAATGTTAGCCATTTCTTACCTCAGGCTCATATGAGGAATGGTTTTGAATATGCCCTAAAGAGACTATCAGATATCTTTAGTGTATTGGATTAAACACAACTTAGATCTCATATGCATTACCAGCAACAGGGCGGGGAGGAGGAGGAAGGAAAAATAAAAAAAGAGACCTTCATAGGATTATGCCTGTATCAGCAAAAGTTATGCCCAAGAAAGAATGTCACACTTGTGCTACAGGAAAAAAAATAAATTAATTAAAGTGACATTATGTATCAGGAATTTCTATTTGTATTGTTTTTATTTGCTTTAATTTTTCATTCATGCATCACCCTTAACCTTTAGGGTAAAAGGTATTTCACATTAGCATAAATATTAAGCAGATGCCATTTCTGCTACATAAAGAACTTTCAGCTAATCATTTTTCCATGCATTTAAATAGGAATATTAGAATGAGGGTAATTACTTCAGTTTTCCATGAGTGATCCATCAAGACATTGAATTTCACTGTATTTTGTTGCACAGATTAGTAAGTATAGAATTAAATTACAGACCAGTGTTAGAATATTTGAAGTGTTTTGACAAGTTTGATTTTTTTTCCTAATGAAGTTAGGGTTATATTTTGCAAATGTATAATATATGTAATATTATAACCTCTTATGAAGAGGTTTTTTTGTCAGGAAAATGTACATCAGATTGGATGATTGGAGAAAATTTTAGGTTTAAGATATGGCCAGTTATGTGAAGGAATAACCTAGAAGTGAATTAGAGTGTGTGAAAAAATTAGCTAGATAAGTTGCTTTAGAAATAAAAATGTTCAGATTATTATTGTTGTTGTCATTATTTGATTTCACATCAAAGATAGCACTCTTGGCATCGGGGAAAGGCAGTACAGCATTGTTGAAGCAAATGTTATTGTAAAAAAATCATACAACTTCAACATAAATATCTCTGGGAGTTTCAGATTTGGCTATCATCAAATAAAAAGAGCTTTTATTTGCTTTTCCAGTTTTTGGCCATTACATCCAGAGAAATTTTATTGTCCAAGTCTTTACAAGAGGATTTCACATTAAAACATCATACTGAAATAAGTGCAAGAATGTACTCATACCCTTTCCAAGGGGATGCAAAGCTTTTTTTGTGCCACTCTCTGCTTGACTCTATGCTTGAAAACCAATCATCAGCTAAGCAAGTGATGGGACTTGGAAAGAAATTTTCTTTTTGAGTCAAACAGACTGCATTGCCAGAATAATGTATCAGAGGAACTGCTTATTGCATGAGAGCAGATCTGATATTAACAGGATGCTTTGTTGGTTGGAAAAATCCTAAGTAGGCATTGACTTCTCTTGCCAATATCAAGATTTATTGGCAAGAGACATATTGACTTCAGCAAATCCATGACATTATTATATCTCGAAGACTAATAAATCTTGTTACCAGCCAAAAACATAAGTCAATATAATTATGCTTGATGATGCATGTTTTCCCCAAAGATCTCAGTGTCATGCTATACTTCCAAGAAATATCAAAAGATCAAGACAAAAAAAAAAAAAGGAGAAAAGTCAGTATAAATAGCCACATTCACATGAACATATGTCTCATAGTCTCTGGGTATTCACGAATTGCCTGTTTCTGTGGCATTTCATGTGCTTTTTGAAACAGGTTGTTTTCTCTTCAAAAGTTGGACTCCTTTTCAGCAATAGGATTTAATTTTTATTATTGAAAAATAACCAGATGACACATACATGTGTCCACAGGAATTTCTAAATTTGCAGATAGTCTAGTTTCCAAATTATGTTGTAAAATACGTGGGCCTATTGGGCTACACAGGACTGTGGTCTGTTGAAGAGGCCATGTTTTATAATCCACAAAGAAAAACAGTGCTCCAGTGTACAATTTAGGTGAAAAAACAAAAACATGCTCCTCAGTAACCTGACTTATTTTGAGCCAATTTATTGTTTTATGAAAATGAAAGTAGTTTTTATTTTCAAAAACCCTCTGCTGTTGATTATACCAAAGGTTTCTTTTCATTGGGCTTTTGTCTTGGATTTTGCTTTTTACAGCAGGGGGAAGGTGGGGAGGCCCAGGAAGGCTGCTCAGCTGTCCTGTGGTGGGAGGGAGCCCCCCTCAGCACCCCTCCTGGGGATGGCATGGTACCCAGCTGGGATCTGAAACATGGATGCTCCTTGTTGGGAGGCATGGACAGCATAGCTGCTCAAGATTCAAAATTTTTTGCAGCTAATATTTCACCATGGGAACAGCATCACTCTGGGACTGCGTTTGTGGTTGTACATTAATTTCTGGTTCTCTGGGAACTGTCAGGAAAATTCCTTTGCATGGATTAGTTTTGACTTCTTTCTCAATTTATAACTGATTTTTAAAAGTCTGAAGAAGCGTCTGTCTGAAAATATATAAACACTTCTCTACTTCTCAAACTATACATATTTCAGTTACAGCTTTTTAATTATCCTCTTGCTCAGCTCTTCTTCATTTTCTTTTTTGAAGCATGGTATTTTCTCAACCTGTTGACACAATCAGCATTAGCAGCTTTTGTTTCTGATTTACAAAGTGACAATCCTCTTATTGTGGAAGCTTTGGTTTAATCTGTTGACTTGCAAAAATATATTACATCAAATGTGGAAGCTGTATCGCAGAAAACATGTACATTTCTGAAGAAAAATAGGACGGTTCACAAAATGTAACCATACATTAAATTACATGCTTGTATTTTTAAAAAGAGGATATTAAATAAAACCCCAATATGAAGACCTACGATCACACAGCAGTGATGGTAACAGCTCTGCACAGGAGTTGAATTCAGTTTTGTAAAAAGAAAACCCAGTTATTGAAAATGCATTTTAACGAAGTTGAAGATACTGATGTGGTTGAGGAAGAAGATAAGTTTAAGACATTTATTAAAGAAGGAGGACAGGGTTAAGAATAGGTGCTCTGTCAAATCTAATGTAGTTGGGGTCTCAAAACAGTTTCCATATAATGTGAGGGGTTGTGAAGTATTGATGGCTCCATAAAATCAGGCATCAAAATCCCTTCCCATAATCTTCCAGTTTCTCCTGGTAATTAGCCGGAGGATTGCTTTGCTTCAGAGCAAGTAAGAACTGTCAAGTACTTCTCAAAAGCACAGTTTAGATCAGGGAGATTTAGCAAGTTACAGGATCATATCAGTCAGTATTTTAATATTTAACCACATGATGTGCTTATATGTTATTCAAAAGTTGAGACAGTTGGTCTTACATAATTTGAAGCAATTTACAGAGATTGAGGTTTCAGTATAAGAACATGAAGATAAATTTAAAAATCTGCATACAAATGCTCACAGAATTACAGCAGCTTTTTTAACCCTGTCTGTCCTGTGCTACTCAGAGGGTTCCAAGGTGGCACCCCTTCCTAGAACTGGGTTTTTCTGCTAATAGAGACAGTAGTAGCACTGCAGGAAGAAAACAGTTGCCACTTCATCTGTAGACTCAAACAGGGTTTTTTGTATGAATTAGTACATGTTCTCCAAACTAAATTTTGTTGGATTACCCTTTT
This sequence comes from Ifrita kowaldi, assembly GCA_013398055.1. NCBI lineage: Eukaryota > Metazoa > Chordata > Aves > Passeriformes > Cinclosomatidae > Ifrita > Ifrita kowaldi. The sequence goes on from VZRS01014842.1 coordinate 1,151,449, forward strand.
ATAAGTATGCCCAATATTGTACTTCATATTTTAAAGACAGTTTGAGAAATAGAGTTTCCCCCTTAATGTATTGTATTTGTCACAGCACAGAGCATAGCACAGGCAATTGTATTAAAGAGAAGAGGTAATTAAGGGTATAGTAAAGTCTAACTTGGTAACTTTCTGTTGTGATAATCCTTCTCCCTTTCCCTTCTGACTTGATGCACACTTGTCTTTTTTTAGCTGGTGATTCTCTCTGGCCTCTACATTCCTTTAGTAGAGATCACACCTGCAAGTCTGCACACTAATTTGGGAGGAATGTGTAGCAGTATTGCATGATCCTGTTGTGGTTTAGTGGACCATCACATTCTGGAAAATGTGAATGCATGGTCAGATTAACTAATGTCTTCTCAGAAGGTCCTAGGAGTGCAAAGGAATGTGTAGGAGATGAGGATGAAGCAAAATTTATGGAAAAACTGTACCAGAAAAAAGGGAAAATCTTTATACTGTATACAGGTACAGTCAAACAGTTAACCCCTTTTTGTGAAGGTAGTGGGGATTAAAAAATAACCCCCAAAACTGTACAACAAGAGAGTTCCATGAAAATTAAAGACAAATCTTTATCCAGCTGAAGGATATTTTGTGGAATCTGTATGTAACCAAGGCAGAACTGTGATCTGCTGAGGTACACATGACACATCAGAATTTCATTCTTTTACAGAGCACATGGGTCAACTCTGTAGCAGGTTCTAGTACAATTCTAATGCAGAGGCTGCAAACTGCTGAAATCTGTAATTCAGCTGCATGTCTATAACAAAATAATTTTTCATATTTCTAGTAGTTCTTCATAGCAAACTTCACCAAGTCCTTTTAATTTTCATTTCCAGTTGGTTATAATAAAGATAGCATTGGATGGCTGAGACAATATTACAGTATTATATTATCTTAATTTTACTGACATGTATTGTCTTTTTCAAGGTGAAACACACGATTTCTCAGTAGATTATGAAAAGGTGAAAGCAAAGATGGCACCTGCTGTTCTTTAAAGCCTTTAGAGTAGCATGGCTAGAGCCAGTTTACACTGCAAATATCAAACCACTGCTATGAATTTCCTGATGAATTAGTGATTTGTCTTTTTGCTTATGCTGTATGGATAGACTCAAAATACAAAATCCTGTACAATATCCCTTATCTACTGATCAAATAATTTTGTTTATAAACAATATAAGACGTATGTTGTACTGTGCACATAACTAGACTATAAACCTTTGCTGTCTGCTCTGCTAGGGGTTCAATTTGTAAGCTTTGATTCAAGCTATTGCTCATTCTTTTTATATTCTCCGCTCTCGGTTCGCTGAGTCCCAACACAGCTTGTTCTTTACGCAGGCACTGGGAGCAATAGCCATTAACCTTTTTAAAGTGGCTTTTTAGCATGTCATGAGTTTAGATGTCTTGCTTCTTTTTGCCATTAACCTTTCTGATGGGACAGTGTGCTGTGTTTTGCTTACTTCAGCATGTCATGCACATTTTCACCCCTTGCCCGTTTGCAGGCGCTGTATTTCATTACAAGAAAGACGGGGGAATGTGGTGGGGAAAGGATAAAGGCAGTGCATGCCAGGCCTTTTCCCTACACACACGAGCAGATAGTATGACCCTAGTTAAGAAAAACAGCCCATTAAAGACGTATCCTTGTTTAGGTGCAGAAGCAGTTCCTCTGCCACTGTCCCTGGCATTTGCTACAAGTCCATAATTGTCAACCATAATAAGGCATTGCAACCAGAGCCCTCAAAACAAAAGCTGTTCATCGGAGGCCAGCATCAATGAAAGGTTCAGTTATTCTTGCTTTACTGAGCATGAAATGGAATTGAAAGGCAATATTAAATGGGTTATTAAACTTAAGACATGGTGTCTTTTGATCTTCTCTTGCAATTGCCCTTACCACATGCATATATAATGTATTCTCAATAGGGTTAGTCTTTTGTATGGCCTCTGAGTTTCAAGAAATGTTAGTATTGCAATTATTCCATTTTTATTTAATGATAAACTAAAAATATGATTCCTTTGGAAATTAAATGTTGGTTTTCTGGTGATTTTCATCCTCTTTCTACACAGACAAGTATCTACCACAAATGATTAAAAATTAGAAAGAATAAACATGTTTCCCTCCCTCTCAAAAATCCTTAAAGTGAGAAAGATGTACTTTTGTTTCTCTTCAACCGTAACACTTGTGTCTCAAGGTTTTGGTTTATTTTACATGTATATGGCTTCCCATATGTCCTACTGAAATGGTCCCAGGACAACTGACGTGTTTTTCCTGAAAAAAAATGCAACAAAACAGCATGAATTTAAAAGGAATGCCATTCTCTAGTACCATCTTTATCAGAACCTCTTCTCCAGTAAACGCTGAACAGTGGTTTCAACTGACTGTAGCTGGCTTGAGGGCAGGCCCAGGGGAGCTGCATGAAGCACATTTCTAGTGCTGGATTCAGCGTTTGTTCAGCTTACCTAGAAACCAGAAAGGGCTGGAACATCAAACAACAGGAATTACCTAAAGAACACTTGCCGGTTAAACCCAACAGCTGGTAAAGGTGCCTGGTAAGAGCATTTCCACTGTTTGCTCAAAAACTACAACCAAACTGGACTAGGAAGCTTCCTTGTAAAAATTTTTCATTTACCTGGCAACAAAAGTATTTTCTAGATATTAATTATCTCCCTAAATAATTGAAAGACTTATGCAGACTGGTCAGTTATCATCAGACAGGACAGTAGCACAAAGCAGAAGATGGAGGAACTGACACTGCACCTTACTGGCAATTAAGCAGAAGATAGAGCATGAGTTAATTTTGCTAAATGAAGCTTAGCTGATATCCAATTTGTGTTTAACCATTTACCTGGGAGTTCTTGCTAGAGATTTGCAATACTGAGAAGAAGGGAAAAAATATTTTCCTTGTGGAATGAAAGAAATATTATAAGATAATTCCCAAAAGATATTGCTAGAAATGTAATCACTTCTACTAGGATTTGTCTGTCTTATTTTGACAGTTCATATTGAAAATGTCGTCTTGACTTAGGAGTGGCTGAGAAATATGGTGTAAATGGGTATACTTGTATTAGAATTTCTGGTATGTATAGCTGCAATGTATGAATGTGTTTCTAAAACAATAGTAGAGAAATTCCACTTTTTCTTTAATGATTCTAAAATATTTTTATTATTTCTTTAGTACTTCACTCAGCTCTGGAAGATCTGTCAAACAATAAAATAAAAAGAAGTGTCAATACAGTCAAAGCACTCACAGATAACCTTAGAGCAAGAAAATATTGAATGGAATCAAAGATGCCGCTGGGGGGAATTTGGGTTTAATCTAATGAGTTAGTTTGTTTTATATCTGCTGACAGGCAGGTCAACTGCCACAGCTTCATTTTAACACTTTACAAAATCATCTTTCAAATTGCTAGAAGCACAAAAAAACATGTAAAGCCAATTTTCACTTGAAAATAAATTTCTGTATCAAAAGAAAAGGTTAGAATTAAATGCTTTATCAGATCAGGTTTGAGTTGCTTGGACAAATACAGGTGACGTAATGTTACTCTAAAAATGCTCTGAAATTAGGATTCTATCTTATGCAAAACTAAAACTACTTAGTTTCAGATATTTAAGGTCCTATCAATTGTTGGTGTGTTCTATGCCTAGGATTTTGGCTTATCCTAGTGGTCTTTCACAGGAAATATAGAACGTGACTTCTGATTGTGGGGGCACCTCAACCTTTATCTAAATCCTGGATGTACTATTCATAAATCATTTTTCAGTCATAGTGATGCCTTGGGGTGGCCACCTAAAACACAGAGGCTAGAGAAGAATAAGAGAATAAAGGTAGGTATTTATTTGAAGGGCCTTCAAAGGTACACCCCAGGCAGTCAAAAGGCTCCACCCAATATGGATGATGGATCACGGGTTCGTCACACTTTTGTAAGTTTGGTCCATTTGCATAGCAGGGTTAATTCTCCAATTATAGCTTCAGCTGATGATGTAATTATCCCAAGTTTGCCTCCCCTCTCAAGGCTTTAGTTTACACATTTTGGGGCCTGAGACAACAAGGTGGCCTTGAAAAGCAAACCTAGAGAAGCTTGTTATGTCTAACCAGCATGAGAGAGCAGAAGTTAACAGGCCACACGAAATTTCAGAGTTACACACTAGGCAGTACAGGATTTGAAAAATATAGAAGTTAGAACCTAAGGCATCAATACTATTTTACAGCTATACATAGGGGGAAAAAAGTATTTGTGCCAATGATTTTGTGTATTTTCTTATTTTTATTTGCAGTAATGAAATCCCAGGTTCTATTTTTTTTCACACCAGGCATTTTCTTTCCCACCGTTAAGTCTTTCATTGTTCTTCAGCACAAGTGCCAGAGTCTGTGGAAGTGCACAGAAATGCTTTTTGTTTCAAACACTGACACTAGTGATCCAACTTTCTTTTAAGGAAATGGGAAAATCCACCCTTTCTTCATGGCTCAATCTATTTCCTTTTGAAAGGGAAAACCTATGCTTCTTTTACCTTCAGACAATATGTCAGCATTTCTTCTGTGTTATACAGACAAGATTTAGAGGGATTTTTCTTTTCCCCCATAAACCAACTAGATCCACACTGTCTGCTTGGTCTGAAGTTCCTGTTTGAAGTATGCTACAATCAATCCTTCAAGAACTGGTTTTAGCATTGCAGTTTGTGCTTCTGCCTGCATAAGGTTGGTTGTTCTCACTACTTCTGCTCTCTTCTCTCACCCTGATGCTGCAGTATAGATTCGCACTGGTGGCAAGGGCTCTGTGCAACCAGTGACACTCGGTGTGTTGTGTTCCAGTGACTCTGTGCACACGGTGAAGAGCAGGTTTTGAGTGCTCTCCAAAGTGCTGCCTCTGTGTCTGAGTTGCGTGTCATTCACACCGAGCTTGCTGAGGTCCACTGAAGGAGCAGTAGCACAGTGCACAGAGGTGCTGGGAGTGCTTTGTGATTTCGAACAATAATCTTTTCCAGTCTAATTAAGACATAAGATCTTAGAGGTTTGCTCTAAAACTGACAGAAGGACAAAGTTTCCAGTTTTTGGGAAACCAGTTTGGTCCTAAAATTTGCATTAGGTCAAATGGGGCTTGGATGCTTCAAATGCACTCTTACAGCTTCACCGTAAAGCGTTAATTTACTGTGGCAGGTGCAGGGCGTTCAAGTATCTCTCTCCCCACCCAACCCAGGGAATCCTGTAAGTAAGCCAGGCTTGTTTTCTTTAAACAGCCTTATGTTCAAGAAACACAAAATATTTAAAAAACCCAAAAAACTAAACCAGAATCCCACCCCCAAAAAAAAGGTTTATAACGATTTTTACAGTTTCATTTTTAAAAGATCAGTTGTGCTTCCCTGAAAAATCTTTAGGCCAGTTCTGCCTGATGTGAATTGCAGCTCTCTGACACTGGCAAGGGCAGGGTCACAAACAGGTGAACATACTGTCTTCATCCCATGTAGAAACTATATGGTGACATCCAAGAACTGGACACATTTATTTTGTTTTTAGCTCCCATATCTGGCATTTTATTTATCTGATTTTCCTTTTATGATTCACAAAGCATATCTATTAATCACAACAATAAAAGATTAATAATATTTAATCTAAATGCACATATTTTTAAGAGAACCTCAGTTTGATGTCTGAAAACCTCCACTGAGGACAGAAGTAAAAGTTTATGTTGGTTTTCTGGTCTAGGATGGTATTCCAAATATGGGAGAATATAATAGAGAATATAAAACAGGATATGGTTGTCAATCCATCATACCCCTCACTGTGTTCCCTTGGTAGAACAGTGACTTCTGTAACCTGTCAACAAATTTAAAGGCAGTTTAAGCTCAACAGCTTTAAAAAGATTGGAAATGGTTTTCTTTTTTATTTTTTCCATTTTTAGGGTATTTCTAAGTCTCACTGGTGTCTGCTCTTATATGCAACAGGGATTCTTCTTCACTCTGAGGCAAGGCCTGAGGCTCTAATCCATGTCTGCAGGTGACCTGCAGTAAAGGCTTGTCAGAATAATTACATCTTGCTGTGGATAGGGATAAGCATTCCTTCTCTTTTTTAAGACTCTTCTCTGTAAGCTACCTGCCCTGAGCTGACTACTCTTCACAATGGGGGCGAGGAGCATAAGCAAAATTAGCTATGCATGTCCTGCTGTCAGCCTGAGATTTCCATCATCGACTTCTGCAAACCTCCTTGGCAGGAAAACAATCTATTCTCCCCATGCTTTGCTTTATGAAAACAATGCTTGTCCATTAAAGGAAGGAAGAATAAACAAAACAAAAACCCTCTGTCATACATTAGTTTATATCAAATTGTCCCAGAAACCAAACCCCACATGTTTATTAAGATGTGTCTCCCTGTTGCTGTGGCCACCTGGTGTTGGCTTGAATTGCAAAGAACAGACCAGAAGTGATCGAGTGTGGATTTTTCCTCTTTATGTATTATACTTTAGTTTAGTCTCAGTCTGGCTCCTAAATAGAATAATCAATGCCATTATCTCTTCCTCCCTTATCTAAATCACATCAGGAGATCAATAGCTACAACAAAGGCGGCCAGTGCTTTCTTTCCACTGGGACTCATTACTTTGTTGCCCGAGATGGGGGTATAGATATTCTCAGGAAGGTTATCTGGTGTTCCCTGGTAGTTAACAACAGCTGTCAGTTATTAATGGTGCTCTGCAGCCTCACCTTTACAGGGCTGTGACTGATAGCAGGACATGTTTATAACAAAATGAATCTCTGCTGCCTTTTTTCCTCATCCTCCTGAATCTTGTTCGTTCTTTAGTTTCCTTTCTCCCCTCCTGTCTGCTGTTGCAATACTGGGCAGTATGTTTGAGAATATCAAATGTTGGGGGCCTTCTCATTGAGATTCCTCACAAGTGCAGGTTTGCTTTTATACAGGCTAACATCTGCTGCAGTATTACAAAGACTAATTAAAATAAATTCAGATCCTAAATTAGTCTTTTCAGTAGCATTTATTACACAAGACACTGGGTGATAAAGTGTATTATATGGTTAAGCTGAAGCAAAAGTCATATTTTTATTGGATTTGCTGGCCAGTCAGGAGCAATCTCTGCAAAGAAGATTATATTTGCAATACAGTATTTTCCACTAGACTAATAAGGAAGTCTACCACAATGTTCTCTTGTTTATTTATACGTATCAACTAAATGTAAAAAATCATGTTTAAAAAAAGAAGAAAAATACACTTCTCCTGTTAGTTTGGACTACACTCTCCATTTTTCTTATCAAAAGCAGGAGTCAGTTTGCAAATTCTAGGTGAACTGATATGACAGACAATTCACACATCAAGTCATCAAATCCTCAAAGGGGTAGTTATCTGCTAATTTAATGGCTTCACTCTCTGCAGTGGAACAGCCTCAGTTTAAGTGCAGATCCCACCCTACACGATAATTCTGCTGTGGGGAAGCTGGCCTGGAGCTTGGGTAACCCCAAATTTCTGTGTAGTGATGAGCAAAAAGCAGCAAGGCAATGGTACCTGAAGCACAGTTTGTATGTGTCAAGTGCTTACAGCAGGTAGAAATACATGGATAACCAGGACTGTATTTATTCCTTATTGTGTGTGCCAGAGAAGCAGAACAGGGTGCTAAAACAACAACATTGTCTCTTTTCTGACCTGCAAGGCTGTAAATGAATGAAAATAAGGGGAGAGCAGTTGTGAAACTGTGCCCTCCAGACATGCTAAGCAAAGGAACCAAAACATGAAGCAGTCATGCTGTATCTTTTTTCTAATACAACATCAGAATTTGCTTGTTGAATCTTTTAGACCTGACCTTATGCCTAGTGAAAATAATGAAAGTTTAGTGGTTAGATTTGATGGGAATAGGAGTCACCTTTTTCTGCAGGAAAATGAAGGGTTTCTGACAGATGGATGAGAAAAGAATGTGGATATTTCAGGCCTTCAGACCATCAATGAACATTACCATAATGTGAAATATGTAGCCATAAAAAAGCTTATCCTCATAAGGAACCGAATTACTTGTATTTCCAGTTGTGCTGCATATTAGGAGAGGTTGTTATGATGGGGTTTCTCTGACTCTGTGTTAATAATGCCTTTTAAATTTTTGTTGAATATTTTTATCTGCAGTCATGCTTACTTTTTGATGAAATAGACCAAGAAAGAGCAGAAAACATTTTTATTTGTGTTTTGTTTTGGTTGTTATTCAATATACCTAAGAAAATATATATCAGGAATTCAGAGTGTTGGGGGTATTGTTTTCCTTTGCCTGCACAGCATTTCAAGTGCAAGACATCTTGGTCTGGACCATTCCCATTTTAGGTGCTTTTTATGGTCATCTTTTGCTTTAAGTATTTGGACTTTCGCAATTTAAAAATTTTGCCTTTGACAATTAATAACTTGGCATCTGTACTGCTACACAAAGACTTGGCATGCATGGGTGGGAAATAGGTTAGTTGGCAAATATTTGCGGTTTTTTCTGTATGAAAGAGAGGGAGGCCTTGCATATACTGTTTGCTTTTATAGCTTTTAGTCAGGGCCTAAAATACAGCTCGAGGACATATTTTCCAGTAGCTCTCCATTGGTTACTTTGTTTTCTGTACATGAAAGAGCAAAGCAGTGCAGGAGTTAATAAAAATACAGGTTTGTAAAAATGGCATAATGTGTTGCAGACAACTCAGCAACGATAGTTATGTTTTCTTTTACTCTGACAGTCCCCAGATTATAATATACAGATTGAGTATTTCCAAGGACACCACAGGGAAACATGCAGAGAAATCAAAATGGACTTTGGTAGGACATAAACAAAAACTGTTCAAAAAATAACCTTGTAAATAACCAAGCTTCAGAATAAGAAAATCTTGGCAAAATACTTAAAAGAAACATAACGAATGAAAGAAATGAGCAACAGAACTGACTGAAGCGGTCTTAAATTAGAAAAACACAAATGAAATGGATTTTTTTGTGTCTAAATTTCTTGAGAAATCTGTGTAAAATTTCTTTTTTCTCTGGTTGGTTTGTTTGTTTGTTGTTTCAGTTTGGGTTTTTTGGTGGTGTAAATAAAATGACTTGTATCTAGTTTGTTGCCTAAAATCAGTCTAGCAGAAAACGTGAATTGGCAGTTAAATTTTGGACTGGCCATCTTTGTTACATGGGTGACATTGTGTCTTCATCTCACATGAAGATGAAAGGCACCTGTTTAGAGCACAGCATCCTTTTCTTCATCTGACAATGTTTCTGAGCTTTTCTCTGCTGATCTCTATGCCGTCCACTGTCTTTGCATTACTATTGCTGTCAGTACTGTTCAAGACCAAGGAAAGATGAAAGCAAAGATCTTAAAATCAAAGGATGCTCTTCAACTGCCCAAACACGTCCCTGCAGTGTAAAACTGGGAAGCTATATTAATACACACCTTTGCCTTTGCCACACTGGAAAGTGGGTTGTTCTAGATTTTGGATTCAGTCTTGCAGGAATAGTGCTGAAAGTTTGGTCATACAGTTCCCAGCAGAGTGTTTGGCTACAGTTCAGCAAGAAGCTGAGGAGGGAGGAGCGAGGCAGAGAGACAGGCACACCACGCAGGAGCGCTGGTGCTGATGAGACATTTCACTAAGATGATGAATGCACATTTACAAAATTGGGCTATTTACAAAATTGAGCATGCAACTTAAAGACTGCGTGGGTTAAAAGGAACTATCCCTGCCTGCTGACACCACTTTTATGCCACACTGTTCCCCTGTGCCGTAATTATGGCTGAGCCTTGTGCATTGGCCTGTCCCAGGTGGCATTAGTCCAGGTCCTGCTCACTGCAACTGCTCCTGTCTCTTCTGGTGTGTTGTGCCAGGCTGTGGGAGCAAGGGGACAAGGGAGCTCTTAATGGAAGGTGAGAGGTTTCCACTTATGGCTGTTATTTCACTGTGATTCTGGGGTAAGAGCCATTATAAGGGTGTTTCAGAGCACAACAGGAAAAAAACTACCGTAAGTAGGAGTAATGGGATAAGGTTGAGCAAAGGCAAATGGAGGCCATTTCCTGACAGTGAGATCTATTAGACTGCGGAATAGGTAAGTCTCCCAAGGGAAGTGATAGAAGTCCAAGCACTTGAGTCATTTAAAACCATAGTAGACAAAGAGCTCAGGAGTATGTAATAGGGAATAATCTACCGGTGACCACAGAATAAAAGATTGATGTAGTATGTCCTTCCATCTCTAGTTTTCTGGAATACATACAGACTGACAGCAGCTTTCCAGCTTAGTTTCCTCCTAAACATATTTTGGAAAGCCCCATTCTTAGAGAAAGAGCAATAGCTGCAGGTGTCTCTTAAAGGAACTACTGCTTGTTTTGTAATGTTGCTCCACAACCCTTTCTGCAGATGTTTCCTCTTCAGGTGACAAGGTTCAGGCTTTTGCAGTTGAGTGAGCTCCAGCTCAGGAGACAGCTTCCTTTTCAGAAATGACATTTTTCCTCCTTGTACCTTTGTGGTTCATCACACCCAGACATGTTTAGCACTGTTAATACTAGTTAATATTAGTTTCAGGCTCTTCTTGTACCTTGTTTAACAGTTTCTATAATTAACCTAAAACATCAAAATAGGGTTTCATCTCTGTGCTAATCATCTCCTTCACCTTACAACCATATCTTGGCACGGTGGAGTGGGCCTTGCAGGAAGAGAAGTTCATGGTCCCACAGTGAAAGTCAGGGGAGGGAAAGCACCTCATGCATGAGGGACAGTAACAGTGGGAAGCACAAAGAAATTACCTGTGAGAAGCACAGCAAAGTCCAGAATTATTAAAAGAGCAAGAGATGGGGAATGATGTGATGCCAAAGGAGAGCATCCAGGGTAGGAGCAAAGGAGTTTGTAAGTGTTCTTGAGCATGAACATGTGATGCACAGGGATAGTGATGTGACCAATGCAGTACCTTAGAGCAATAGACCCAAGATGCCAAGTTTTTTATAACTTGGAGGTAAAACGAAATGTGCTGAACAGGAGTCACTGAGGAGGGCAGAGAAACTTGTGAAATAGTTCTGATTTTGGAAGTTCCACTGCCTCCATTGGGCAATATTGATCTTATGATGCACTGAATTAAAAACTGCATCTAACCTGTAGCCTTGTCCTTCTTTCACTGTTGCATTCATGGCATAAGCTTACATTAAACCACAGACTGCAGAATTCACAAGCAGGTTGTGCAATGTATTTATGACTCCTCCTCTCAGGCTTCTACCCCTTAGTGGATATTGACAGAAAATACTACTAGCATAAGAAATGGCTTGATCTAATCTGCAGTGTTGTTTGTGCTAGAAAATGAAGAAGAAAATTGAAATGGATTATGCTCAATAAGCCCTAAGGGTGGGCTAATATACTCAGAAATCTTTAGCACCCTGTAATGATTTGCTGTCTTCAAAAGGCTGGTTTCTTTTTAACTGTGAGTTGTATTTTTTTTAATATTGCAAAATTAATTTTTAACAAACCAGATCTGAACATTGCCTTGTTTACTCCATATTTTTTTACCTTCTTTCCGTAGTTTATTTTTTAACACTTATACGCTTCATGTTTGCTATTTATATCTAAGCACACAAGTTGCTATTTCTAGATTCTCTAGCTAAAAGCCTGATCTGAGAACTGAAACAAACACATTAACCATCTCTGAACTATGTACATATCACATTAAATCTTTCTTATCTTGCACTGTTTTACTTATATGTAAACGATAGGGTTTGTTTATATAAATAAAGGTTTTATTTATAAAATAAATATATAAATATTTAGTTCTATAAATAAAGAATGAGGGGTTTATGAGGGGTTTACTTATATATTTAATTTTATTAGCTGTGATGTTGATTCTAAAATTTTGACCTCTGAGATACTCATTTGATCAGCACATGCATTTCACTGATGTATGTGGTCAAGAATTTGAAGACAATGCACTGCAATGCAACTTGGTGTGCCAAAAGAAAAGATAAAAATTGTATTGGTCTTTTTCTAATTCAAAACCTCTATTTTCCTTGATGTGTAATCTCAAATTAACAATAGCATCTTAACACAATTTTATGTCTTCTCTGCTGTCTGTATTAAGCAGATGTATTTGTTTCTCACTAGTTTGGTTTTTTTGCAGAGCAAATCCATAAATGTTCTGTCTCAGAATTGATTTTTATAGAACAATAATAAAACTTAAGTATCATCATTGTACCTGAATAGCTCTTGCTTTATGTGAATCTTGTACTTGTAATGCTCTTTTATATTTAAAATTATAAAGAACTGCTAAAGGAGGAGCAAAATTCCAGTGACTATACTGGTATTTATCCACTAAATGAACACCTTTATTGTATCATTTATATGAAAGATAGGTATATTAAAAAGCCTGTGTTATGGTAGGATGCAGAGTGTGTATGCAAGCTACTTACAGCCCAGTAGAAAGCTGTGCTGAAATGTGTAAATGGATTAACACAGCGTATGTAACCATAGTCTGTCAATATCTGTATTTCCATGTTATTTCTTGCAAAGTGTTTTCCAAGAGGGAAAAATAGAAGCAAATGAATGGAATACTGATTCCACTGGTGGTGATGGCATCTGATCTAGAGAGATGGCCAGTAAACTCAAATTGTTATCAGCTCCTGCCTTCTAGGCAGCTATTTTTCAGTGCAGGATTTACCATAAAGATCAGAAAAACAGCTGGCAACTATCAGCTTGTTATAAAAAAGACTTTTAAATGTCTTCTATCTGGCTGTGATGTAGTGTGACTTACTTTAAAATGTAGCTATTGAATGCACAAACTTATTCAAGACCCAGAACTCCATTTAGCTGGTAAAATCCTGCTATGGCTTTAATTGTTTTAAGGTTTCTGTTGGAGATATGAGTCTGTGAAGAGCTGAAAAGGGGGTGGGAGGAGGGGATGGACTGTGTTCTGGAAATTCGGTTTCCAAACTGTGACAAGAATGTTTCACTCAACACATTTGCATTGTCATTAGTGAGCAGGGAGCCCCATGGTAAATATTACAGAAGGATAAAATACATCAAACTGCAGAAAAATATACCTGAAAAAAAAACCCAAACCAACCAGAACTGGGGGTTGAAGGACGTGCTGGGTATTTAAAGCAGGGAAATAACTGAAATTATTATTTTTTTCTGTTACTCAGTTGGAGCAGCACTGCAGATGTAAAGTCCATGTCATGCTCACTCTACACGGTGTATGGAAATGGTGTATCTGCACCGGAGTGAATACTGAGAGAATTGGATTGGGGTGATTTTGAAGATTGATTTTAAAAGCACATTCTGTCCAAACCAGAAAGCTGCGAGAAAATGTAGTTGCCATCAGCTGGATTTTTATTTCTATTTCTTTTGTAAGGTGCCAACTTATTCTTCAGTTTTCCATACTTATCCCTTTTATCTTCTTTATTTTTGTTTCCCTCCACAATTCCTGGAGCTTTCTCTGTATCGCCAAGTTATCTAATTCAGCCTTCATATCTGTTTTAGCCATCTCTTTGTTACAGCTACATTTCAACAAGCTATCCTGCTAGAATATCCTGTCTGAAAACTCAGCCCAACAGCTGAGAAGAGTGAGCTTGGATGCATAGATAGATAAACAGTTATCCAGAATAGCTCTTAGAGCCGTCTATTTTAGCAAACTATTTAAGCTGTCAGCCTCTGTGTATTTATAGCCTACTTATCACACTGGTATCTGAACACCTATCAATTTAGCATTAGAAATCCAGTCCAAGTCTCAGTCCAATTGTTCCCTACTTGCTTTAGATCAGTAGAATAAAAGATGTGATATCCAGCCATGCTTTGCCTTTTCCTTCCTAGTCTACTATCTGAAAGCTTGATCTAGGACTTCCTAAATTATCAGAAAACACTCTTTTTGATGATTCCTTAGAAAAGGTAGTTTGTAGTTGTTCATAGCTCTTATTTGAAAAAGTTTTATCTCTTTCTGAAAAGAAATTTTCATTAAAAAGTCTTGCAAAATTTCCAAACTAAAATGTAAATTTCCATTTTCCCCAGAATTTTTCTCCTTTCTTAGTTTTTTTACCCCTTCTCATTTCTTTTATCTGTGGAGTTGGGTTTTTTTGTTGTTGTTGTTTTTCACATTACTGCTTGGGCAATATGTCAAAGAGAAGGTGAAGATTTTTTTTTTCTCGTAAAGAAAATGGATAACACTTCTCACCTGACAGTCAGAAATGCTAAGCTTTGAAAGTGAAGCTGTTGTACAGAATACTGAGCTGAGAGTCATCTAGAGAGAGGAAAAAGGAAATCTTAAACAAAATTGAAAGTTTCACTTCTGATACCTTGGCATTGGTTTGGTTTTTTATTGTTGTTGTTGTTTCGTTTTTTTCTTCATGTAACAGACTGTCTTTATCTTGGCCATCAAGAGTGGGAGGAAGTTTTTCTTCCTTTTGCTCTTCTGATTCCCTGCCTTGTCCCACTGTGGGGGAGTGATAGAGTGGACTGGATGGGAGCTTAGCTGCCAAGCAGCCTCAGCCCACCACAGTCTGTAACTACCTAACTTTGGAAACAATATAAAGTCTCTCCTGTTGGGGATAAGAACTTGGTGTCAGCTCCTCCCTGCTAAGTAGTTATATTTGCTACTTAACATACTTGCTGTATTTGTAGGCTTATTGCAATAAAAATATAATGATGAGAAAAGGACATGCATATAAATATAAATCTGTAGAGGTGTTAATGAAAAGTTGCTCTCAGAGGAAACAGCTGATCAATGTATTGGGAAGATGAAGGGGTGTGATCACGATCAGACAACAAGGTTAACAGTATCAATTAGGTCTCCTAAAATAGATGGAAGAGTTGCAGTTTCACGTCTTCAGCTACAACCTGGCCTTGTTTTCTGACTTCAAATATAAAATAGCAATAAAGCATCCACCTACCTGACATCCTTTTATGTTCTCTTTCAATCATGGGCTGCAAAATGTTTCTTTTCAGGCTTACCCTGGTTTGACATCCCTGTTATTGCCTATCACTTTAAGGAGTTGAAAGGCTGGGGATTGATTTCATTTTCTTTTAGCTCTCAAGGTTTTTTATGTGGAATCTGTTTCTCACTTGGTTTGCATTTCATCTAAGATAATGCTGGCTATCAGTGCTTGAATAATAATTGAACTGAAGCAAGCTGTTCAGCTGAAGGTCTCAAGCTGGGAAAGCTGTGTATGTCATGTGTGGGTATTTCAAAAGAATTTAACATTCCAGAATTAAGTTGCAAGCAAACACAAAGGTAGGGGGAAATCTGTGCAGCTCTGGCTGTACAGCTGCACCACTGCCTTCAGTAGCTCCTCACTGAATGTGAGCTAGCCCTTCATGTTGTTTAACAATTTTCATCGATGGTATGTTGTAATGCATTACAGCACTGCGAGGTGGAAAATTACAAACTGGTGATTTTGAAACATGGATGAGCCTTGTGGAATTGTTTGTCCCGCCCCCTCAGATGCTTAGCTTCTGTTGAATGGGAGTTTCATAGGTACCCTGCTTGAAATTGAAATTCTATTTTGATACCATTAGTGCTGCTAAAATATAGATGCTGTTTGTAGCTTTTATAATTATGTTGCTACACCTTCAGTTGACAATAATACTCTGTCATTACTGTTCCACCATCTCTGGTAATAAGTGTTTGAAATTGTGGCTGAACTGGCAGAAAAAGCAAGCTTATTTTACAGTATCAGTCTGTAAGTGGATGGGTGATCACACAAATTGAATATTGCTTGTATTAAATGCCACTGTTTGACACATCCTACTAGAATTTGGCAGATCTTGGGAGTTGGAGATGCACAGTTTTGGGCTGCAGTTTGGGTTCACTTGCAGAGACTGATGATAAGCACCAAGTACTCAGAAAGCAACAGGACTGAGCTGTGACTTGGGGTAGAGGAGCAGAAAATTTTTCACTTCATGAAACTTAACAGATGTGTAAAAAACACTGCATGCTTTTTTTTTTTTTTCCATTACATTGCTCTTTGAGCCGTTCTAATAGTCTTTATACTCACCTATACAAACCGTTTTTTCTTCAGCTTGGGAAAAATTGTATTAATGGTCCAAATAGTAATCACATCTTGTAAGTCACAATCTGATGGCTTGAAAGCATGGGTTAATTAAAAATTTGCAGACTGTTTTTGAAAAGCTTTAACTTTCTTCT
The DNA here is from genome assembly GCA_013398055.1 of Ifrita kowaldi. Classification (NCBI taxonomy): domain Eukaryota; kingdom Metazoa; phylum Chordata; class Aves; order Passeriformes; family Cinclosomatidae; genus Ifrita; species Ifrita kowaldi. The sequence continues at coordinate 1,167,579 of VZRS01014842.1, forward strand.
GGCATATTTAATCCAGACACAGCAGTAAAAATTCACCAATACATAAGCACTTTTACATATTTTACTGTTATTCACATGCACAGCTACTGTGCTGCCAGTTAGACAATGTGACTTCTATGTGCTCTGGAGACAAGTTACAAGGAAGGATGTGTTAAATATTAAGGAAAGGTCTTTCTATGAGAAATTCTGCCATTTGCATAAAAGATGCCACAAGACACATAAATGGGAGTTAATCAGAGAGGTTGAACTATAAAAGAAAAATTCATGCTTAGAGAGAGAGAGAGACATTTCTGTTGTAGCTATCTATGAATTTATGGTACTGCTGATGGATATCTTTTAAACTTCAGAATTAATGAGCACCCTGAGGACAATGAATGATAGTTGGTTAAAAAGGAATAGAAGAGTGAAGGGGCAGTATTGAATATAGGGGTTTTTGCTCTGCAGGAGTAGGCATGCTAAAATCCTTTTGCTGATAAATATCAAATAGCTTCTGGTTTGAAAAACGTTATGCTTCAGACAAATGAAAAATTACACCAACAAGTTACAGTGTAGCCAGTACAGCTTAGTTCCCTTATAATGTAAAAGAAAAGAGGTAAATAGCATCACTTAAAACAAAACCCCTAGCTTTTTCTTTACCTTTGAAACTTCAAGGAGAAATGCCAAGCTTTTAAATGTTGGATTGTACCCAAACTGTTAGTGAGTTCCTTTTTTTTTTTTGGGAAGAGAAGAGTGGAACTGGGCTGTACTGGGACTGTACTTTGCTGTGTACATAAAGTTAGGAGTGTACACATTGGAACATCCCTTCCCAGGCACGTGGCTGCAGAATCCTGTAAAAGGTACATTTGCAGCCTTCCTGAACAGTTAAAACATTGCAATTCAGTGTGGAGTACTCGCTTACTATTTCTTTTCTTAGGTTTAAAGTGCTTCTCATCAATTTTGAGCACTCCAAATCAGCAATGAGGTTTGCTACTTCCAGCACTGCTCATGCTGATCCACATGATCTTGATGGGTTGATGGAGATTCTGACCAGCCTCAGACTGGCATTTATTTCAGAGTCCGAGTACAAAGTGATATTAGTTACACCTACAGTAATCCTCCAGCTTTACAAAATTCAGAATTCAAAATTCTGCCTTTTAAAGGTTGCAAACATTTGCATGGGCATCTCCTGGTGATGGTTGGTCCTTGTCATGGCGCAGGCATTTGGATTCAGCCTCCCTCTCTTGTGGGTACACACTTCTGTGGGTGCAGATTTTTGGGTTGCACCTGCTCTCTTGCCTGGCTGTGCCAAACCAGTGGCTGTAAATGTGTCAGCAGCCCATCAGTAAGTGACTTTTTAGGTTGTAAGTCTGCTACCTGGCTTATGGAAGAAGGGAGCACTGTATTTTACAGAGTTGTCTTGGTCACAGGACAATGGTTTTTTTCCCCATATCGTATGACTTCCTCTTTGCTCCATTTGTAGAATCTCAGGCAATTGCCTGCAATTTTTCAACTTACACAGCATTAAATTGTGAAAGCAATGTAATTTGCTGAATTTTTTTCTTGCCTCTAGAAAAACTTTTAGCCTTTAAAACATCAGTTCAGCAATTTGTTGAAAAGCTCTGTATGAATGACAAACTCCTTTTAATCTCATTTGTCTGTTCATTTGTCTGTCTTGTCAACCCTTGTCATGAGAACTCCTCTTCCATATGGGTATTTTTTCCTTATCAGTGCTGAGCAATAAAGCTAATATAAAGCCCTGAAATTTCCCTGTTATGATGGGGTTAGACAAGTAATTTCAAGGAGCCTCATCCTTCTTGAGTCTCAGGCTGGTCAGTCTTTTCTTTGCCAAAACAAACTTGTGACAGGTGAACAAACAGATGAATATGTGACTGCAGTAAGTAGGAAAAAATCTTCCCTCCCCTTGCAGAGGGGAGTTCGAATGATGAAGAGAAGGAATGTATGCAGTGTTCCTCTGGCTGGGTGATGTTATCAGGGCAAACAGCAATGCTGCATCTCTTAATCACAGCAGCTATCAGCTGAATGTAATCTCCCAAGACAGCAGAGAGGTTAATATGTGGATAATTGCCACCTTTAGATATTGAATTTGGTGTGACTGCTTCTGCAGTACTAGTCTAGTACTGTCTAGTCCTGAAGTCCCTGGTACAAGAAGGAAGTCAGCAATTTGAGAAGGTCTCAGGTGAGATCCTTGTTGTGACTTTCTAAAGGATCTCAATTGGTTCAGTTGGCCAAGGAAATGGTCAAGAAAGAACCAGATTATTTTAGATTAGTATTGCACAGAGAACAGAAATGTGATGTTAGAGGGCCTTGCGGTCCAGCTGACAAATGTATCTAACAACTGGAAGCTAGAAAAAATTGAGAGAAATACAGTGATTAACACTGGTAAAATGTGCCACAATCAAGGACAGATTTTCTGAATTATGCCAGTGGTAGAACTTGACTCAATATTTTCAAATTCAAACATACATTAGTTCCAGGAATATCAGAGGTTCCTTCTAACCTCTCATATGAAAGTCTTTTAAAAAATCATCCATAATACAGCTTCTGTCTTTCTCTTTAATTCTTCTGTTCTTTTTACTACGGGATAACGCTGTATTTCCAGACTCCCCAGCAGCTTCTCTTTCTGCAAGGCACAGAGTCTGTCTTGGATATCTGGGCCAGTCAGATCCTGACTGGGTTTCATCTGAGTGCAGAAATAGCAATATAAAATGTGAGAGTAATTATTTGATTTTTTCTGAGCTTTGAAACTGCTGTCTTAGAGGACAAAGGAGAATAGAGGCATATGAGGGCACTTTTTATCCTTTTTTTGGACCTGTCACAGATCCTACTTGGCAAACAAGTCTGTGCTAGTGTTAGGTTTGAAGTGTTATCACTAGACTGCCCTGTAACATAAAGGTACATAAAGCCTTCTGTTAAGCTACCTTAATTAAATGTGGAGTTTTAAAATAATCATTCCTGAAGCCCATTCCTTCATTTTACAGTTCACTTACACTCATTGCATGGATTTCTTGAAAACAATCCTTACTTCTACAGGCAGTCTCCTGAGCCTTCTCCAAGCCTATGGATGGCAGCTATGCTGTGTGATTTTTTTTTTTTTAATAAAGGTGGTTGAGTGCCTGCAGTGCTTCATGCTCAGAATTGAGAAAATGGTAACGTACTCCCAGCAAGCATCAGAATATTTAATCCCCAGGGACAGGAGGTGTGGTGTCTATATTTATTTCTCAGGAGGTTTTAATGTCTTGGGCTCCTTTCACAAAACAGGGATGTTTGCACTAGGTATATTTTTTTTATGATGAGGAGAATACAAACAAGACAATAATAACTTCCATTTTCATTAGCTACATCTCTGCCTGTCCTGACATATTCTGATGAATACCCTCTAGAATTTCAACAGCAGCAACATCAAAAACTACCAACTTGAGGTTTCTTAGCAGGTTGAGAAACAGGGAAGGAGAAAAAAAGGAATATTCTAGAAGTATATTGACTGTGGCAGAATTTGGGTCTGCTTCTGATTAATGTAACCAAAAATACACTTGAGAAATGAGTGGGAAATTATTTATGTTCTCAGACATACAGTTTGTATATCTTCTCTCCCAGTTTTCAAAAATATGAAACTCCTGAGTATGAGAGCCACTGTAATTTTAAAGCTTCATCTGCTCTGTGTGTAAATGGTATAAACCAGCTACAACTGGTGCCATTTGTTTCAAACACCCTCATTTTATGGAGAGTTGGCTGACAAGTGGCTTTAACTAATGGCACTGGCCAGGAGGGCAGCTACAACTTTCTCAGCAGTGCTGAGTTGCTATTTGGTCTGAGTCCTCAAAATAAGTATGAGCAATTCCTGCAAAAAAATTTAGTGTCTAGACAAGCCTTTGCCTTTTTTTTTTTTTCTTTAAAGTATTTCCAAATTTGATCCATACAATTATACATCTGTCCCAGTGTTTCTGTCTCCAGCAGTGGAGAGTATTAGATCTTGGGGAAAAGTGCTAAAACTCCCACAGTGGACAATTATGGAATAAGCTGCTCTAAGGAAAAGTTCTTTCCTAACCGCAGGATGCCTCGAAGTATTTCTGTCCTGTTTAATGTAATTGGAGATCTTCATATTAGTTCTATAAATGCCAAATCCCTTTATTAATCCTTCTGCAAGATTAGTTCATTTAAAAGTCAGTTCTGCACAGTGGCTGTTCAAAAAAACAGAAATTCAACTTAAAAAAAACCCTCTTTCTGTTTTCAAAGCAGAACAAGATCTAACTGATAATTTAAAAATGTATTTCTCTTCATGACTAGCCTGATATGTTCCAGTTGAAAGACAAGCATGATAATTAATGCTGGTTGTAGGAAACTGAATAAAATATGTTGCTGCTAGAGAGAATATTCTTGAGACTTTTTTTAATGTTGCTATTTTTTATTGACCTGTTCCAGTTATTCCTATAATTCTTCGTACAAGACCCACTCCCTAATCCTTTGAAAAATACCTCAGATGCTCTCTTCAGAGCATTAAGCACCTTTTTTTTTTTCCTGCAGGTTCATGATCTAAGTTTTAAACATATAATTCACTACTAATCTTTATAAGAAATAGTATAATAAATTCAGGCATTAAAGATAAATATTAGGTAAATTATGAGGCTAATGTGTTCCCAACTAAGTAATTTTCTGATAAGCATTGACATTTCAGAAGACATTTAATTATTGATGTGCAATAGATCAGGAATGATTAATCAAAAGGGTATTGTAAGTTCAAATGGATATAAATTGTAAGTTTTATAATGCTGACATTATTTAATTTACTAGGACTTTAGGTTAGTAGTCATCTTGGATTAGACAATGTAGGGGCACATTGTGGGAATATTAATTTCTTTTCTGACTTCCCACAGATTCTGAATTGGCAGGAACTGGGCACAGTTTCCAAGTCTAAATCCTATGTCGAATTTCAATATAAATGCATGCCTGAAAGACTGTTTAACATGTATAATGGTGTCAAACACAAGCAATCTTTTAAAAGAAAATTACACTGGCTTCAGTTTTCCAGGACTGGTGGGGAGGTGGTGTTTAACCTTCTAATGATCTTACCAGCAAGACCTATGTTGTACCATAAGGTGGTGAAAAATACCATCAGCTATTTTTATCTAAGATGGCATATTTTAAGGTTACACTGCATAGTTTAGATGCTGTAGATTTGATTTTTCTAACACAAATTTTTCTCTGATAGTGCAGTGCTGATACTGCTTTCTCATGAATATGTAACAGCATAAGAAAAGAGCTGGACAGTATGTGTTCTATATTAAGAAATCTATTTTCTCATCAGTATAAAACACAAATATGTTCGTAACAGAAGTATCCATACTGTAAGTATATTTAAATCAGCTGTTACACACTGGTTTTATACAAAAATACTATTCTTTTCTATTCAGTTTCTGAACATGCTGTCTATTGTGCAGGCTACGTGCTAGCTGACAGATCCATTCCTGTTAGGATTGGGTCTGTGATGATGATTGCTCAGCCCTTGTGAAGGTGTGTAAAGATGTGGCCTTTCAACTCTGAAATGAGTTTGGGTTTCAAAGTCAAACTCATCTCTAAAATGCCTTTTCCAGCTCAGTAACCAGCTTACTTAAAATCTTCTAGGTTAGCACAGTACCAAAGTAATTGTGCATCTAAAGCTTAAAAAAATAAAAAATCAACCAACCAAAACAAAAACAAACAAACAAAAAAAAATAAATCCCAACCTCCAAAAAAATTTAAAACATTTTAATGCCCTTCAAGCAAATTATTTTTTAAGTGAAAATTTGGATGCAGTTTTACTAGAGCATCTGTATTGGGAAATGTCAGCAGATAAGAATGTTTGAGCAGTTTGGTATTTTCTCTTAATCTGACTTGCTCAATTATTCCAAGCAGATAGGAAGCCCACTATTAGGACCTTTGGTTATCTGTTCCCTTTAGTGTATTGGAGTAATACCACTCTTCCCACAGCTTCCATGGCAACTGAGGAATATTTAGAGGTTCAGTTCAGTGGCACACATCAGTGACAGTAGGAGGAAGACAATGGCTGTCTGACAGAAACATCTCTGTTCTCAGTTACCCTAGAGAGCAAGCTAATGGAAGCAGAAATACCCTGTTTCTGCAGCAGGGGAGAGTGGTCCTGGGTTTGCCGGCATCTCGTGCATGGAAGTATCAGAGACTTCTTAGGCATTTTTGGTTTCCCAACATATCATCCGGCCATTATGAGAAGTCATGCAGACACCTATCAATGCTTTATTTTTTTGCCTTTTTTTTTTTTTGGAATAGGTGACAATGACAGCTGTACAGCGAATGTTTTGTTAAAAAAGGTCATGTCCTTAATATGGCGGACTTCAGCGTTTATGATAATGAAAATTCATGTAATTTTTTTTATTACTATGATATCTGCACAAAGACTGTGATAGCACCTTCAGTTTGGAAGAATTAAAGATCAAAGTATCTTAGAATTTGCTGAAAGGTCTTCAGTAGGTTTTGTCTATGAGCTTGCAATTTTCAGTAAATTTTTTGTAGTGGTGGTCTGAACACTGCAGTATGACAACTGTTCTTTTTTCTCATATATCTCCATTAAAAGAAGGAATATATTTCAGGGGTGGAGATCAGTGAAATTTTTAAAAATTGCATCAAATTGCATTTTTAGAAGAGACAGAAGATTTCTGTATCAAAATAAAGATCATCCAACAGCCTAAGTATTGAACCTGGCTAGAAGTTATTTAACCAGCTGTAAGGCCATGACTGCGTAACAAACCTTTCAGTTCTATAGCTGCAGGCATGGGATTTTTTTTTAAAAAATTATTTGACTTCCACTACTCTTTCTTCAGGCTTTTGGTGCCTTTGAAAACACCGTGGTACAATAGCATAATTTTGAGCTGGCAAGTTCTGTATGACTGCATATATTTTAAAGATGTGCGAGGAAGATCCCCCTTGTAATCTTTCACATATGTGTGCAGATGCCTTGACAGAGATTCCTAATTGTCTGCTCTGGTTCTTTCATGACCAGCAGGTCTGCTCCTGATGTCTGAAGTTGAGTTATTACTTTCATAGTGGCCTTTTCCTGTAGGCATTAGTCGATTTTTCAGGGGGATGTGCTCTTTTCTCAGCTGAGTGCTTGAGCTACTTTGGTGCACACCAGCATGGCTGAGATTTTGCTCAGGGTCTTACCTTGAATTTGGATAAACAATGACTTTGTTAGTTGCAAAACAATCATGTACTACAATGGAGCTTTAACTAAATTAGCAAGAATAGAGAAATATTATTCCCTCATGTGCATCATGTGGTTCACCTGGTAATGAAAGGACCAAACACCAAGGACTCACTGAAGATGAAGGGTAAGATGATGTGTGATGAGGACATTTTATGCTTAGTGTCCCCCCAAACCCAGTTCTGATCTCGAGGGTTAAAGAATTCAACGGCCATGATTAACCAAAGTCAAGGAAAGATTGGAAGCAGCAACCAATACTCAGTGGAATAAATCTTGACGGTTGCATATAAGTTTGTATACAGCAATTTTAAACTTGCATATTTTAATGCATGAAATGCTAAGATTGGTTTGTAACTTCAGAAGACACTGCAGAAATTGTCATGAGATAGTTACTGTATTTTATAGAGTACATATTTTCTTCCTTTCTGTTTGTTTATTTTAAGAACTTAGAAGCTTAAAAAAAAACCCACATACTTTCTTTGGTAATTAAGTTGTTCTGTGGGGAGTGAACCTTGTATCCTAGAGCAAAACCCACAAGCTACACACTGCATTTGGTCAGAGTTAACTTCAGATTTTTGTTTAAGCTTCTTTCCGCAGGGATCAGATGGCCACAGTATTCTGAAGTGGGCTGCATTTATCTAAAGAGTTTTTTGCTCTTTTCTTGTAAAAAGGCTCATGAGTGCAGAACTCATGAATTTGGAATGGAGAAAAATACAGAAAAGAGTAAGCATTTTGCACTTGAGAAATATTGGTGTATTCAGGGATGGCCTTATTTACCAGTAGTGATTTTCTACTTCCTTTCCTCTTACACTCCATGAAATGTGGCTTAATACTGCTGATCTATTGCATGGTGTTTATGGTTCCTGGCTGCATGGGGAGGTGCAGGGGGCAGCGTGCCTAGCTGAAGGCAATCTAGTAAGGACTCATTCTGGTGCTGCTGAGTTAAAATTAATCTGTTTAGGGTGAGAATTTGTCTTACTACTGTTCCTTAAACAGACAAGGAAAGGCTACTTCTGTAAAGGGCTAGAGGCTCTTCAGTAGTCAGAGTTGTCAGCCAAGTGAGTGCTCTGTTTGCTTTCCCTCTGCAGGGGCCTGTGTGCAAAGTGGAAATTCAAGGTTGAAATGGGATCTCTGCAGTCATTTATGTGAAAGTTGTACGATGATGCCCCTAGATGAAAGAATACATAAAAATTCATAAGATACATGAGCAGAAAATTTCATTAATATTTATCAGCCTTCTTCTTTGTGGAATATACAGATGTTAGCTCATTGTTGCATTTAAATGCCGTATACTCAAGACAGGAAAGAAGTAATGGGCAGTAAATTCCAGCAATCTAATGCTTCTGAGTACATGGCCATGCAGCCAGAATGATAGTATCCCCTCTTCTAAAACAGCATTTCCATCTACTCCTTTTCTCATGTGAGTTTGTGAAAATTAATCAATTTTATTATCATCCCAACTTAAGTATGGCATTAAAGCACTTTGTTTTTTAAAGGTTGCCCTTCAGACTTTACCAATTGCTTACCATTGCAATGCCAGCAAGACCAGAAAATTAAACTGTGGTGGCAAAACACTATTTGTATTAACATACCTGGGTTTTAATCTACTGCGCTCTTTCTGAGAGAGGACAAAAGTTCAACCTGTAGCTCATCATTCAGCGCTGCTCTAGAAGTGTAGCTGAAGGGGGGAGTGTTATTTGGAGTTACAATTGCGCTAAAGCCCTATCAAATTCTGCTGTTCTCATGCTAGGGGGTAATTACTTGGAACCAAGGCTCTTGGCAGATGTACTTTGTGCACACCAGAAAAACAGGCAGAGCGGGGCAGTGTAATAAGCAGTTTTGTGTAACGCGTTGTTCCAATTAGCTCGTGCCAGGACCTATTAACAGCGCTTTCTCCCGTTTTTATCTCCCAGCCAAACACAACAGTAATACCCCTGGAAAACACAAGAGAACAATTACAATCAATCCGTCAGTTCTAACTAAATGGCAACACGTGATCAGTTACTGAGGAGTCCTGCACTGTTTGTGGTGACTGACAGGGCTACCCTGAAGTAAAAGCAGAGTGTGAGCAGTCCTACCGTGGCAATTCTGCTTGTGCCTCAAACTTAGCAGTTTCACCAGGCCAGGTTCTCACCTGAGGCTTCCTTGAACAAAACAGCATTCTGCTCTCCCAGGATATGGGGAAGATACCACCACCTAATTCTGTATAAAAAGGGCCTATCTTGGTTGAAAAATTTCTGCAATGCCACCAACTTCTTGTGATGTCCTGCTATCTACAGTCATCATTTCTTGTTGTAGGCATTTGTTTTCATGACAGCCTCCAGGAGCCATGTGGTTTTGCTTTTTCCTTCTCTCTCCTTAACTATTTCAAGTCCTGGCTGGGTCAGATGTTGATTTCCAACAGTGCATGCCTTCTCTTTGGAGTTTTTGGTTGAGCAAAATGCAATAGCAATTGAGAGAATTTTTCCTCAGCCCATGTTTTATGTCAGATATTTGTGCAGATCCAGGATATATTGAAGTGCCAGAAACAGCTGTGTGAATTCCTGCTAAGTGGGCCCTCCAGTTTCACACTGGATTACTGTGAGAGTCAACTGTCAGCTGTAAGATAGCAGCTAGACCCATACACATTCTCCAGACTATCCAACAGACTTCAGAGAATTACAGCATTAATCTCAGTGTCAAAGGTGGAAAAAATTAAATAAAACAATCAAAATTGATGCACTTCTCTCCACAGTGGAGGCTGGCGCTAATGGCCTGTCAGAGGCACAGTCTGGTGTGGAACTGTGTGTGTCAGACCTGGGCAGTGCTCGCTGCACAACAGGCTGTTGCACAAATGGTACCAGAGGAGCAGTTTCAAAAAGCCCTAAGGAAAAAAAAAAAAATCAATGATCTAGAAAAACAGAGTTGAAGAAATGATGATAGGACTGTAAGAGTCCTGAAGGAATTGAGGACTTTGACCCTCAGAGGATTTTAACTAAATGACTGCTTAGTTGATTGGATTTACTTGAGGAGAGAGGGGTGGAGGAGCAGGGAGGAAAAAAGCTTAAATGAAGCTAGATGGAGAAAAGATTCTCTAATAGATCAGACTGAACAATAGTAAGAGCTTTATTACAGCCTTGTTAAAATTCCCCCAGCTGAACAGTTATTCAGTTATCATGTTAAGATCCCACTATAACATGTTCCTAAGGGGATTTTTTCAGTCTCAGAGGTTGTATCCATGCCATAGTAGAAACAAATCAGTATTTCTCCAGTTTATGTGCCGAGGGAAGACTGAACTCTTTCCTCGTGAGACATCAGCAGAGCCATGCAGAGCTCATCAGCCCAAACAGAGCCAGGTATAAACCATTTAGATCAGACTTCTGCGACTATCTTTTCATCCAAGCCATAGAGTGTGTCTTTAATTTCTTGCTCTTTCCTGTGTACACCCAATTTGATTCTTTTTTCTGCTATGAAAATGTGACTCTGGTTTCCCTTCACTGAAAGGCATGTGTACGTGGGTCATCCCAGCAACTCTGGGTCGCATTTTTTAAAATCTGCTATTAAAAATTACAGCTTTGTATTATTCCAAATACATTCCACTGCTCCAAACATCAGTGTCTCCCTCCTCCCTTCTTCTAAACACTTCACTTTGGCTGTAGCTAAAGAGCATTCTGATCTTACAGTAAGGCACTTCATCTCAAGTGATGGCTCTCCAGCTTCAATGATCTTTCGCTTTCTCCAGCCGGGAAAATAAGTGGTGGAATCCCAAATGTATGCAATTGCCTGCCTGCGCACCAAGGTGTTGCTAAAGGAGTACTTTACTGCCTTACTTGATACATTCCATACAGGCAGATTTGTGAAGCTGTCACACTGGGTCTGGGAGGAGGGTGTTCCTATGCAAATGCAAAGATAAAACGTAGTGCAAAGGATGGTGTCAGATGAAAATGTGTCAGCAGATGGCAAGCTGCTACTGCTACTAGTACTACTGGTTTATTTGTTTCCATAGCAAAAAGCCTGTGGAAAAAAATATCTTTGGTCAACTAACTAAGCACAGAATGCCATGTGGATTATTTAGGGCAACCTCTTTAGTTTTACCTCTTTATGAGAGTAATAATGGCTGAGTTTGTCAGGTGGTATCAGCAGGGAGGTTCGACTAGATGACCTCCAGTAGTGAATTATCAGTGATGTTTGTACAAATTATTTCCTTCCATAATCTTAGCAGCAGCACTCTGAAATTGTTCTTTTTATAATATAGCACAGTTATAAACTATTTATTCTTAAAATTACTAGAAGAAGTTTTTCTGTGTTTGCTTTAGTGCTTTGTAGAATGCAGATGGACTATTATGTTGACAATTAGTTTACAAGACTTGTAAATATGGGGGTGAAGTCTATGAATTTAAATACTGATATAGGAATTAGCTTTGCTTCAACAAAGACAATTCATGATAGTTCTTTTGGAAATGCTGCAATCTGTTAAAGCTGAAATGACATTAAAATACACATATTAAATATGTATTAGATAAATATTAAGACTGAAATATGCAAATGTTGGAGCCTGTAATTGCATTTTTTGTTTTTCCTGTTGTGTCTATTGATTTTTTGATGACACCAAATTTTCCTCTGCTGATCTTTTAACAGTTAAAAAAAAAGTAGCAGTACCAAGGTTAGTTGCATTATCATCAAATTCTCAGTGGGTTGTTCTGTTGAACTAGTGACTCACCTCACCTTCAGTATTTACAAAGAACATTTGCTATATCTTAGATATTAAGGGAAGTAAATAGGTATATAAAACCAATTTCCAGTCAAATGTCATTTGAGACTTTGGAGTAAATATTGCATTATTTTATGCACTATCGTTTATTATTTGCACTGAATAAAAATAAGACTTTGACCTTCAGTGATTCAGTTGTTTTCTAGGACACAATGAAGGCTTACTAAATGTAATTTAATGGTCTAGGACATGGGCAAAAAGATGTGCAGATACAGAGTGTAAGGAAAATGTTAATTATCTTTAATTTAATTACAGAAAAAGATCATGATGAGAATACATAAAAACGCTTGAAATGCAGCCAAAACATTTTCCAAAGAACATTAAAAATGACTGCTGTTTACTAATCACAGATGATGTAGACACAAAGCTGCAGCGAGAAACACGTTTAAATTTCACCTATGTGGGTAGCAGTAGAGAATCTGGACGAGATGTACAGAAAACTGGGACCTTAGTGTTATAGAAGAGTAATTTGTTTGAGGCTGAAGCACAGACTTCCCCGTTACCTCCGAACTGTGCTGACTGAACATGTCAACAACCTCCAGAAATGACAAATGTCTCCACACAGACTTCCTCATCCCTGAGTACTGATGCACACAAAACTGCATGATCTTTGTGAGGATTCCTGCAGCTTTCAGTGGTCTTCTTTTGTGTTTAATGTATAAAGTCTGAAGAGTGCAGGTAGGAAAGAAATGATGGTACATGACAGCAGCACTACCTACACAATAACTGTTTAAGGATTACTGTCTCTTACATGCAGCTAGGAGCTTCCTTCATCATGGCAAAGACGGAATGTTTCACAATCCTACATTTTCAGGCAAGAAATACATGGTAGCCAGGGGTGAAGCAGAAAAGTCTGTTTATTGAAAGAATTGTTTGTGACAATTGATTTTCATCTCAGGACTCTGACTTCCAGTTCCCTTGAAAGTACAGCTAATTTCTGAAAAGTCTCATTCTTACGTTGTTTTATCCCAACCTGAATGTTGCCTGTTCAGACAAACTGAATCCCAGAATGCTAATTTTTGTCCCTATTAAATGTAATATTTGATATATTTGATAAGTCACAAAATTCAAGTGAGGATTAGGATGTTCAGAATTATAGTTTCCTTTGAAACTATTCACTTGAGAATTGTTTGAGTTTTTTCCAGTTTTGCTTAGACCACTTCTTTACCCCTGTTCCACTAAGGAAACAAAGCGTAGGTAATTGGGCTGGCTGTTTGTCTGGTTGGCTTCCTGTTGTCTTTCCTAGTTTGAGGTAAATAGGAAGAAAAGACAGCAAATAAAAATATCCACAGAGACACACTAATGAGAATGGATTGGACTTCTCACTCCTGTTTAATATCCAGGTGGTTTGTATGAACCAATTATTTTCTGTAGAATGCCACTATTTCTCAGACTGCTTGGTAATCTGAACTTAAACTTCCCAAATCTGTAAGTGAGTTAAGTACAAATCATAAAGTAAGACAAAGGAGAAATCTTCAGGTAATACAAGGACAATCCTGAGACACAGGATCAGGATAATCTTCCTGATGGTCTGCAGTACAGTGCTTGAAAGTATCACCTCCCTCATCTCATCCATTTCGGTTTTTATTGTCTTGATAGAGGAATTGATTACTCAAGTGCCAGTTAGTCTTATTGTGAGAAAAGGACAGAGGCCTGAGATACTGCAGGTGACAAGTGCAGTACTGGGAAAGAAAGAAGGGACCAGGGGGGCAGAGCGTGGGCTGAATGAGAATGAGGAGCAGTGCAGGTGAGCCTTGGTCCTGCATCCTGTACGTGCTTTCTGCTAACAGCGAGAGCTGGGCTGTCACTAACCTACCCCTGACATCTGCTGAAAAACCCAATTGGAGAGTAATGACCCACGGACCACAGTTAGAAACCTCATGCAGCCTTGGCTGTGGATTTGGCAAGTGCTTGCAAGATGTCTTCAGGGAGTTTTTGTTCTGACCTCTCAAGCAATGAGCACTGTGAGCTGGTGTGGGGCTGGCCCCCATGCCCAAGTGGGAACAAAGGGAACTAGGGGAGTGAAACAAGTACCTGTCAGAGCCTCGGGAGGCTGCTTGGCCTGGCGTGTTTGGGGAGAAAGGATTCATTATAATTTAGGCAAATCAGAAAACACTGTGGTTCATAGACCTTTCAGGCTGTGCAACAGATGGTGTTGTTTTGGCTGGCACAGGAGGCAGGTGTTTAAGCAACTTCCAGAGATTGTGGAGCTGCAACCAGCAGAGTTGAAAAGAGTACAGAGAATTAGAAGGCATAACACATTTACATGGAGGAAAGGAGAAGAGGAGCTTTGAAACTAAACTTGTACTTCAAAGGCAGCCATCTGACTTGTTTGCTGTTTCTAGGTAAAGTCACTGGTGACTGGACAAAGGGAAGCATTGCATGAATTTTTTAAAAAGGTAGAAAGGAAGACCCTGGGAACTACCAGGAACTAAGACTCACCTCCGTGCCTGGGAAGATCATGGAACAAATCCTCCTAGACGATATGCTAAGGTGAATGGAGAACAGGGACATGATTCAAGACAGCCAACACAGCTTCACCAAGGGCAAGTCCTGCCTAAACAACTTAGTGGCTTGTATGATGGAGTGACTATTTCAGTGGACAAGGCAAAAGGCATGGTTGTCATCTGTCTGGAATCTGTAAGGCCTTTGACACAGTTCCCCACAACACCCATCTCTCTATATCGGAAAGATAACGGATTTGAGGAGTGGAGTGTTTGGTGGATGAGGAATTGGTTGGATGGTCACATCCAAAGAGTAGTGGTCAACAGCTAAGAGTCCAGATGGACATCAATGACAAGTGGTGTCCCTCAGGGATCCATATTCGGACCAGTGCTACTTAAGGTCTTTATCAGTGACATAAACAGTAGGATCGAGTGCAGCCTACAGATGACACCAAGCTGTGTGGTGCAGTTGGCACACCTGAAGGATGGGATGCCATCCAGAGGGACCTGGACAAGCTTGAGAAGAGGGCCCATGGGAATCTCATGCACTTTAACAAGACAAAGTACAAGGTGCTGCACCTGAGTCATGGCAACCCCCTATATCAACACAGGCTGGGGGATGAACAGATCCAGAGCAGCCCTGCCAAGAAGGACTTGGGGGGGCTGGTGAATGAGGGGTGGGACATGAGCTGGCAATGTGCATTTGCAGCCTAGAAAGCCGACTGGATTCTGGGCAGCATGAAAAGTATCATGGCCAGCAGGGTGAGGGAGGTGATTCTGCTCTTCTACTCCACTCTCATTGGAGTCCACTTGGAGTACTGTGTCTAGCTCAGGGGTCTTCAGCACAGGAAAGACCTGCTGGAGTAGGACCAGAGGAGGGCTATGAAGATGCTTAAAAGGCTGGAGCACCTCTTTTATGAAGACAGGCTGAAAGAGCTGGGGTTTATTGTAGCCTTTTAGTACTCAAAGGGGACTTATAAAAAAGATGGGGACAAACTTTTTAGCAGGGCTTGTTGGGATAGGACAAGTGGTAATGGTTTTAAACCAAAATAGGGTAGATTTAAACTAGTTCAAAGAATGAAATTTCTTACAGTAAGGGGGGTAAAACACTGAAACAGGTTGCCCAGAGGGCTGGTAGATGCCCCATTCTGGAAACGCTTAAGGTCAGGTTGGACGGTACTCCGAATAACCTGATCTAGCTGAAGATGTCACATGATCTTTAAAGGTCCCTTCCAACCCAAACTATTGTATGACTCTAGAAGGAAAGGAGATGTGATGGTATGACCTGCTTTGGGCTCCCTCGGGAATGGTGTGAATTGCTGAAAATACATAACCTTGTCAGGACTGAGACATTGTAGTTATGATCTTTTATTGTTGATGTCTTCCATCCTCATATATCACTGAAATAAGAGATTTGCTGTCTGGAAGAAGTAAAAGTTGTGAAAAACGGGTGTAGATGATCCCTGAGCATGGTGATATTTATCCGCCAGAGCAGTGAGAGCAAAGAAAAAACGTTCAGCCAGGGAATGAGTCTTCAGTCTGCAGAGTATCTTGTCTTCAGCGATTAATCCCAACCTGTCAGTTTCTGGGGTGTGCTTCTGTAGCTGAAATTCGGGTTATAAACCCTTGCTGCTGGGCACACCTCTTCCAAGTCATAGCTCCTGCTCTGATGGCAGGCCTGGCCTGACCTCTCCGGTGTCTGCACTGCAGCTTCACCCCTCTGCTGCAGTGTCCAGGGTGGATCACAGACCTGCTGGGCTGCAAGCCCTGGGGGCAGGTGCCCACACAGGGCCAGGTACTGGCTGGGAAGCCTGCTCTGGGAGCATCCTGTTTAGACCATGATCAGCATTTGCTGCTGTGGCCAATTAGTGCTGGCTAGCTAACAGTACTCGTTTCCTGATTCATTTAATGCTCACTTGACTGCAGCTACTTGTGATGCAACTATGAGGACATACCTGATATTCAAGTGAAAGTCCCAAGACTTGTGGTACAGGCTTAATAGAAGGGCAATATTGCATCTTATTAACTCTCTATTCACATTAATTTGCCCCTTGGCAAATACCTCCTGCCAGTCTGTCCAGTTTATTTTGTGATTCAGGCATAATTTCCCACAAAGGGACACTTGAAATTAAAAAAAAATAGGGCTATCACACTCTGCGGGAGTAAAGAAGTGCTGGATGCATTTGCACAGTTTTCTTCCAGGTCAAATACAGATATTGCTGCAATCTCAGCAGGTCAAACAAGCCTTAAGAATGCAGAGAGCAGCAGGTATGATGCACATACAGTCATTGGTGTGTGCCCAGCTTCAGAGCCCCTGACTGAGAGAATGGCTTTTTAGGTATTGCTTTCGAGGTGTAATTTCAAGGGTTATTTCATCTTCTTCTTCTCTGTCTTATTTTAGTTAAATTTATTTTCATTTCAATGTGACATATTTCATCATTGTTACAGCGAAAGTAAATAGTAGCATGGTTGCTATAATAGTTGCTATGTACAGATGATTAAAGTAGAAAATATTATTCTACTCATTTCCTTTCACTAAGTTAATGAAGAGTCATTGAAAGTCTCAAATGCCACTTACTGTTTAAGATGCACTTTGTGATTGTGTCAGCTGCTCACTTGGCAGATAGTACAAAGAAATATGAGCTACGTGTCCCAGTTAGGGAACTGTAATAATACCTAGGTTATTGCATCATAGGGATTCTTTTCCTCTAAGGATTGGCGTGAATAGATTTTGCAAAATATTTTAGAACTAGAATTCTTTTTACAAATTTGTCAATCACTTGATCTGCTCTTGAAAATATGTGTGGATTATAACTGGTGTATATGGATGAGCAGATAATCTAGGAAATATAACGTTTCTTTTCTAATTTAGTCTGCTGCAGTTAGTGCTGAATGTTGGTTATCATCTGCTAGGAAGATTGATGCTCAAATTGTCTAAATAGGCAACTAGAAGTCTCCATTTACAAAGAGAGCTACAAAACTGCTCATTTTCCAGTGAATGAATGATACAAATACATATTATTCTTGAAGTATGGTTCTATATTTGAAGTAATTTGGGGACTTACCTTGCAATAGGACATTGTGTCTAAACTATTATGTCTGCATATGGCAACATTGTGATATCATGGGTGTTAAAACAGGTGCACTACCAATTGCCTCTTAGACGTGTCTGTGAGAGGGTGAGCTGTTTTTGAACTATCTCTGGTCTGTGCATATTGGTTTCGGCTGAATGCTGCCTGGGATTCTCAAGCCCAAAACTTTCAACATTTGAGACTGACTTACCAAATGACAAAATAAACTTAACAACCACCCCAGGAAAAAAAAAAAAATCTTGCACAGAAACGCAATGCAAAGACTATTTAAATTGGTTTTTTCTAGGGCAAAATGCTTACAGATTTCTTTTAAATTGTCAGTCTGCATAAAAGCATAGGTATTTATACTTCATTTCTTGTTGTCTAGTCAAGCAAATTTTCCTCTCTTTCAATTTGCATTTACTTTAAGAGGAGCTTTGAGGAACCCTTTGTAATTTAATTTGACATGTAGTTTGTATATGCTCCACAAATTTAGAATATGTGGCACTTAAAACACACTAAAGGTCTCAGTCTTACTGAGTTTTGCTAGGCAAAGAAGGATGGACAAAATAATCTCATCATGAGTCTTTGGAAAAGTCAAAATGTATTCTTCCTTCCAAGTAGTGCATTTGTCTTGCCTCTGGCCTAAGTTCTCAATAAAATGTGAGATTTTGCATGGCAGTTGGTGCAAAGTTAGCAAGGTGCCTTATTTCTTGGCAAATATTATTGACAAGAGATTTGAATATAAAATTATACTGTTACTATCATTAGTTTAGAAAATTTGAATTGGTTTAATATTCAAGAATAGATTGGTCTCATTTTCCTTTTTTGAAGTGTGAACATACCACAGCATAATTCAAGTCTGAAGAGAGATCAGGAGGCATCTACTCCAATCTCCTACGCAAAGTAGGGTGAACTTGGAGTTCAGATGAAGTTGCTCAGGATTTTTTTCCAGTTGGTCTTGAAATCTTCCAAGGATGGAGACTGTTCAGCCTCTCTTGGAAATCTGTTCCACTGCTTCATTGTGCAAGCAGTGAAAAATACCTTTGTGTGATAATCAATCTGGACTTCTCACTTCAGTTTATGCCTTTTGTCTCCCATTCTCCTTCTATGCACCACTCTGTAAAGAGCTGGCTTCGTCTTCTTAATAACTTCCTTGTAGGTACCAGGAGCTGCTGTCAGGTCTCGCCAAGGCTGTCTCTTCTTCAGATCGAACAAGTCTGCATATGGCAACATTGTGATATCATGTGTGTTAAAACAGGTGCACTACCAATTGCCCCTTAGACGTGTCTGTGAGAGGGTGAGCTGTTTTTGAACAGTTTGTCCTCATGAGGCAAATGTTCAAGACGTGACCATGTTGGTAGTTATGTTCTGAAATCGGTTGTTTATCAGTGCCTCTTGTGTATTGGAGGAAGTGCTGACTAGAGAGGGGCTGTGGTTATGGGATCCCTGTTCATACAGCCCCGGGTGCTGCTGCCTGTCTTTGCTGCCAGGACACTGCTGCCTTCTGGTCAGCTCATGCCTGCACATACCCAAGGCCAGTGCCCTCAGAGCTTCTCCCCAGCCATTACTGTTGCAGGAATTATTCCTCCACAGGTAGAAGGGGTTTTCATTTGTCCTTGTTGAGTTTCATAAGGCTTCTGTCAGCTCTCTCCTTCAGCCTGCCTAGGTTTCCCAGAATGGCAGCTCTTCTCCAAAGCATATTGATGGCTCCCAGTATTCTGGAGCTAGCTGCAAACCTCATGGCAGTGAGCTCTGCTACCTCCTCTGGGTCACAGATAAAAATGTTAACAACAGGTCCCAGGACAGACACCTGCATCTAACCAACCTCCTGGCAGAGCACAACCCATTGACCCAACTCTCTGAGCCCAACCAGCCAGTAAATTTTGTATGGGCTGCATAGGCTGTAGCATCCTAACATGGATTCAGGAGTATTGTGGGAGATGTGTTGCAAGCTTTACCGAAGCCAAATGGGCCCAATTGTTTCTTTGTTTGGCCTTTTTCTTCATAAGTATCTGTATTGTTTCCGTGCTTTAAGTGCTGTTTGCTGACATTCTGTATCCCTGTTCTTCAGAAATTTTTGAAACAGCTCTTTTGACTGGATCAGAATGTCTTCTTCTAATGAGTGAATTTTCACTTTAGTTTTATTGATTGAAAATCAGAATGAGTGATAGTTATCATTTAATAAAAGAAGTAAATGGAGATTGTTATGAAAAGGAGTACTAAAATTTCATCGTTTGTTCAATAAATAATGACTTGCTGTGTCAGACTCTCTTTTAGGCTTTTTAAAAATGCCTATCTGTAATGGAAGTTCTTTCTATTAATTATAAAGACAAATTATAACACAAACTAACGGAAAGCTTTACTTCCATAGCAGTATCTTTCAAAAACGTCATTTTTCACCTTCAGGCAGACTCTGTTTAGGTTGATTTTTACATCTCTTCTTACAGATATCCTGTGCAGCTAAGTCCTATTAGAATACAAAATTGCTAAGTAATTGCAGTCCCTAAATTACATAGTTTAGGGATTTGACTGTAATCTTTGGAGATAAGAAACTCCACTATGTCTGTATGCACATGCACAAAAACTTGGGTCTTTGACACCAAACTGCTGAAGAACCTGAATTTCATTTCCCAATATGGCAGACACTGCAGGTCAGGCTTCTAAAGCTGCTTGGGTGCCAAAGGATTTATGCAAGCACTGAGATCTCTAAAAGCATCTGTTTCTCTATCTCCATCATACTTTACCTGTATCAACTTCAGGCATCTTAAGCACGCAGTCAAATAGAGTATCCTAGATTTCCCCAGCCATCCAGAGAGAGAGACAGATCCACCACACAGTAAATTCTTCAATGCAATCCAGATACCTCCTAGCCAGCTTCTGCGCTGTACAGTTTTAGATTATATAGTGGTGCTGCAATCAAATATTAAATTATATTTTTCCCAAATAAAATGATTGTATCTACTTAATAATTTGATATTTAAGGCCTGAAAAATCTAATGCTTGTAAGCGTTTATAAAATCATGTTTAAGAATTTTTTCAGCCCTGATTTTTACTGTCCATATTTATTGCAAAAGCCTGACCTCTGATTCTGAAAGACCTTGCAGACTCCTTTTTGCATGTGAAAGCAAAATGGAAAAAATTAAAAAGCATTCATAAATTATGTTAAAACATACTTCTGTGTATATTGCAGGAGATCTTCCTTTTGTAGTCTTTGTGTGGCAGTTTTCAAGAGGGTAGCTATCTAGTTGTCCTCTGCTATGTGTGCAAGAAAACAGAGCTTGGACACTTCAGAGCTGGAATTGAAAACAGAACATATGCACAAACTGCACAACAGCTGCCTTGGCCAAAACCCACTCTGTTTTATCAGTTCAACTGCATTTTTCTTCATGCATTCAGATAATAAGAAAACAATGTATTTTAATTTCTACATCCTGTTAAAAAAGAAATACGGAGGAATCAAAGACTAAGATTTTATTAATATTAAAGGAAAAAAGTGCGCTTAGACAGGTCAGAGGTACTAAATGCAAATACTCCAGAGAAATATTTCACATTATAAGGAAGTCTTTATGCATGCAGTAAAAGACTGCATAAACAGGCTCCTTTTTATTCTGTGTGGTAAGTGGTAATGAATTTCTTATAGAAAGGCGTCTACCAGAAGCTATGGGACAGGATAAATTGCAGAAAGATTCTTCTTTGGGATTTGAGCTCAATCTCAAAATAACTCTGAGTCTGAGTGGACTCTAAGTCTGCAGCTGTTTTTCAGGTAGCAGCACCTAAGGCTGGAAGGTAAATAGATCCCACCAGTGTCAGCAGGCCCTGCAGAGAGGCAGTGAGCACCCAGGTACTGCTGCTGTGAGCAGAGCTTGAAGCAGCAGCCCTGGCCAGGGATGTAGGAGAGGAGGGGAGCGAGGTGGGGAGGCACTAATGGGTACCCAGAGGCAGGCTGCAATCAGGATGAGCAGTCAGCCAGCTCTCAGGCTCCTCAGCTCTGTCACCCTTCAACTTGAAAAGCTCTGGGAAAGAGATAAGTCAGTCAGTTAAACACAATAATTATATTCTTTCAAAAGCGAGTGAAAGTGGCACATGTTCAACACGGATCTCCTCCCCCCTTCTTGATTGTAACAGAAGATTTGGGCGGATTTCCTATTCGGAGGCAATCAGTGAATGTGGAGAGCGAGGGATGAAGGATGCCCTGGCTGACCTTCAGAAGAATTATTGTTTCTTTCACTCATAGTTTCTCCCCCAACCCCACCCCCATCTCCCTTGTACAAGGCTTGGGAGCTACAGAAGCTTTTTATTTAAAAACAGGTGCATAAGTGGAGCTCTCTGCTGCAGAGATGTAATTGATTCAGGACAACAGTGCCCCTAATCAGACAGCTGCTTTTGTTGTCTTGCCCTTCTGTATGAGGGAATAGGAAAATAGCTATCACTATGTGTCTTAGTCAGGAAATATTCAGCAAATATTTGTCAAGTAAATTGTGTTTAGAATATTGCTTAAAATTACATGTATATTTAACACTTTCCCCTCCTTTTCTGCTCCAAACTGCCAAGCTTTAAAGGATACAATTTAATTAGCAATGACATTTTAATACAGTTACTTGCACTGGCTGTGCTCTATGCAAATAATTTATTTCATGGAAATTGTATTGGGATTGAAAACGTTTTTTCTTTCCCAAGAAGTATTATAATTCCTAATTGGCTGAAGCTTTGCCGATTTAGAAATATGTTGAAAGAAACCAAGGCGCAAGTCAAGGGTAGAGGGGGATTAAACTTACTGTCACTCTTATGCAAATGTCTGTCACCCCACACAAGGCTCACAAATTAAAATTGAAGTGCTGGTTTGCTGCTGCAGTCATGCTTTTGGAATAATCCATAATGAATTCAGCTACATGCCGCAACTGTTTCCTAAAACCAGAGCATTATTCTTGTATAAAATGCCACATTTATATTGTTAGATAAAATTTATACCCATTTCATCCTACATTCAGATCTTTAAAGTTACTAGATATGAATCCAGTGCCTTTGCCTGCCCTGAAGATGAGTTTTCTATGTGCAGCACCATGCTTGTCATTACAGATTAGTGCACCATTTAGAGGGAAAGGGAATAGATAGAATAGATAAAATATTTTGCATATGCATAATCAACACAATTGCAAATAAAGGCAAAAGTCTTGGGAGGCAAAACACAGCTGTAATGCTAATGCTGAGTGAATAATTTTCTTGATGAATTTAGCCTCTGTGTCTGCTCACCAAATAGCCTCAAACATATTGTAATTTCTGGAAATTTGGTTATTCTTTAGAACTGCTGCACTGTTTTGTTTGGGGGTTTTTGTTTGTTTGATTTTTAACTCTTTGGATTGCATTCAATTTGTGATTATAAAATATTTGCTATCCAGACTGCAGGCTTTATTAGGTAGTACTGTCTATCATATAAACATACCTCATTTCTATCTACTGCTTGTAGTGGTGTAATTCCTTTAGGAATACCCTCTGCAAACAGTTGGCCCATAGCAAAGAGTTAGAACTTTATTTGTAGTGGTTCGTGGCATGTCCTAGGAACAGTTTCTTTTTGTATGGAAGAGAAAATTTTAACATTTATGTAGCTGCAGTCTTTGAAGGAAGCAAAAGAAAGTGTTGGTATTCTTCCCCTGGGATATATATATATATGCTTTGCTTACCACATTTTCATCTACTTGGTCTGGCTGGACGTGACATTTTTCTGTGGAAGAGAATGTTGATTTTTATCTGATGTTTATAATATAATTTATAGCCAAACTGATAATGAACACAAGCATTTTGAGAAAGACAATTCTTGCAGATTCTATCTGAAAAGCGTTAGTCTTTCTGGTACAGTATAAGCAACTTCTTAGCAAGGAGTAAGGGAATAAGCATTTTTTCAGAGCAGTTATTGTCCTTCCTAGAGTGATTAGACGATTGCTTGACATTGCGTGGTGGGAAGTATTTACTTTAGTGGTAATAACTTTTATTTTACTTTCTTATTCTAGTTATTGGAAAGTGCCGTGATGAATCCTATAAGGCAGTTCAGTATTGACACAGGCTGCCCAATGACTTGGGAATATTTTCTGTGATTGTGTTCCAATGGAAAGCAGACAAAAGCCATTACACAAAGCTTCAGAATGAAGCATTTTCATACTGAAATAAAACCTCACGTTTTCAAAAACGGTAAATCAAAAATATGTGTCCTTGCAACCTGAAGAAAAAAAACACGACCGTAAATGGACTTTTATTAATTCATGCAGTTTAAAATAGTTTGGATGCACAAACATCAAACAGGCTGCTGCTTCTTCCAGTAGTGTCTGTATTCTTGCATTTGCTTTTCCATAAATCCATTAGTCAGGCACCACTCTGCAACAGCCTCTGTACTGGATTTTATAAACCATTACAGTCAGTTATTCTAAAATCAGCGAGTTATGTGTACCAGATAAAACCCAAACACAGCGTTTATCGGGGACTCTGAACCAGTGGTAGGGTTGGAATCAAGCTCCCATAAATACAATATTGTTAATGGTTCTGATTGTGCAATAGTCACCCTCATAACACAGGGGAATGAATGATTGCCCAAAGCAAAACAGTGTGTGCAAAGAGCTCATTGTATGCCATTTTTCTTTCATGATGCATTTGATGACCAAGTCCAAAACCTTTCTAACTCCATAGCTGTTCTTCAGGAACATGATTTGTTTTGATGTGTGGAAGGAAGGTCAGACTCATTTAACAGCACTGCACATTCCCCACCTGTGTCTTTCATATGTTTAGTGCATATATTCTGATTAACAAATCATGTTCTTAAGACCTTATTTGAGAAAATAATATGGATGCAGCTTTTATGTGTCTTTCACGGGCACTGTGTTTTCAGGAATCATTAGCAGTAGGTCAACCAAACAGATTCTGGTAGCACCTATAATTTTTGTTATCCATGTTATGGCTTGCTGTAACCCTACTCACAGGCATTCATCTCCAGTGAGGTAGGCAGTATTGCTCTTTGTCCAGCAGCTCTCTCAAGTCTGGGGATTTGCTTGGAGTTAAAGCTGTTCCCTTAGAGGAACAGCTTTAACTAACCAACTAAATAACTTTGTATTTTTTTTAATTACCAGTACACCTAAGTAAAGCATATTCGCTATTATTATTCTTCTGCATCACAAAGCAACAATTTACAAACTAGAACTACCTTTCTTTTCCCCTCTGAAAGTAATTATTAGCTACAAAGCTGTAATAAATCAGAGCACTTAAGGATGCCTCAAGGGAGCTTTCATGTTTGTAAAACCTTGTCAGTCAGGGTTTGGTTTTGCAAAACTCCAAATGAACCAAAGTTTCTTATTTTGATTTTATTTGAACTTTCAGAGCAATGAAGCTGAGAAGGTTTGGTTTAAAATTTCTTTTCAGGATTTTCTTCATTTTTGTAATATTGTTATCAGATATCTCAGATGTCAGATATAGTAAATCGATTCTCTTCAATTCCCAGATTGGCAAACATTTGAACTGATATGGAGAAAAGAGACATGTTTTATATCTTTCTTACATCTAATTAAGTGTCCCCAGACCATTAGTTGCTTATGCTACTCTGTATTTGAGGATGGTCTGCCTGGAGCAGAGAGATAGCTTGCAGAAGGAGATGCATTGTGCTGTCAGCAGAGTGGCAGAGCTCATGCCAGGTTCAGACTGCACTGGAGCTGCAGATGTTTCATGTGCTCACAGAGGTTACCAAGCGTGGGTACCTTGGGTCACTGCATTACAGCAGCAACTTTATTTTACATACTACAGATCTACAGATGTATTTCACACATGTGAAAATGCCTTGAAGTACTTCTGCTAGAGAACACAAAATATCCTGCAAGGGTGAGTAGGAAGAAATCTCTTGAAAGGAAAATTGTCACAGAACATTGGCAAAGACTGTGCAGTTACAGTGACTTGGGCAAAGAAATGCTGCATCTCTGTTCCTGAGTCTTTCATTTTATCTCAGTAGAATGGATTTTTTTTTTCTTAATAGGAAAGCAATTTTTTTTTTTTTTTACACTGAATTAGGTCAGAGTTTCCAAAGTTGACGTATACGTTCTTCTAACAAACTGAACGGGACTTAACCTAATGGCAGTTTTTGGTAGGACAGACAAGGTTAAAAGCATTGATGGAGAGATGGAGAGAGCAGAGTTATAGTCCATCTAGAGAATATCTATTGGAATAGTTGGGGTTATTTTAGCAAGGAGATTGTAGTTACAAGCCATAAGTTGGCATTTGCCGCTTACCGTCTTTCTTCTTGTTCAAGAATCATTTGGACAATACTCTCAGGTGTGATTCCTGGGGCTGTCCCGTGCAGGGCCAGGAGCTGGACTTCAATGAGCCTTGTGGATCTCTTCCAACTCAGGATATTCTATTATTACAGCCAGTGAATCTGCTAACCAGTTAGTACCTGGGACGAAAAAAAAGCAAATGGGCTGTGGAGGGGGGGTGTATGACAAGTGCTAATGCACTCATTTAGGTATATGAGGACTATCAGAGGTATAAAGATTAATTGGCATATCTGCAGAAGAAGGAGAACATCCCTGTAGCATGGGTCAGGTGAGCACAGCCTGGAGCTGTTGATTTCTCATGTTTTAAGTCTTTCTGGTCCATTGCCCCTCTGCTCCACTGCAGCAAGAAAAAAGTTCTCTTTCAGAGAGTAGTATATATTGTCAGCAGTTTTTTTGTTGATTCCCTAATCTAGAACTGAAGCTGTTACTGTAATTCTTACTGCAGGCCTGATTAAAAAAAAAAAAAAAAGAAAAAGAAAGAAAGAAAGAAAAAAGAATGGGACTTAAATTGGTGCTGGCGGAGTGGTTAAATGTATTTGGAAAATGAAAGCATTACTTCAGAACAGTCTAGACCTAGGCATAGTGGCAGTAATACTCAGGACCAGCTATTTTAAAACACTAGACCCTCATTAAAACAGACACCTTTTTACTATTATTGAAGAGGCATTGAAGTATGAGATGGAATGGCAGAAGAACAATGAAAAAGGAAAATTAAAGAACTGCAAATAATTCTTCCCTTTCAAATGCTTTGTAATTAAATGCCTGGGTAATTTCTACTACTCATTAACTGAGATCAGCTAATGAAGAGTCCACAAGACAGTTGGGCTGTAACTCTGCTGTACAATCGGTCTTGTGAATAAAATTGTTACCCGATAGTAACACAGTGTTACTGAAGCTGACTGATAGTAAAACTCAGCTGACCTTGATGGGGAAAGAGAGCAGACAGGATCTTATTCCCCAGGTTTAGCTAATGGAGAGACTTCTAACATTATTGGAAAGAGAAAGATATTCTGCTTCAACTTTTCATGGAAACACCTCAAATAAATAGGATTATACATACACATGTAAGCTGTTCTGATCTAAAATAAATTCATCAGACTAACAAGGGCATGCTCAAACAACTAAGTCCATGGTCTGATTAAAGAGGGTGAATGGTAACTCTGAAATAAAGACAAGTTATGTAAATTCAAATAATTCCCTTTTTAATTTCTCTACATGTATATTGGGAGAACTATTGGGAAAAAATGGTTCTCAACTGCCAGTGGATTATTCATAAAAGTATCACAAATTACTAAAACAGTCCCACAGACTTTAATGGCACATTCCCAAATGACAGGAATCTTCTCCATTTCTAGCATGTTAAAACCCACACACAAAGTCAGGCTTTGAGTGAAAAGGAGCAGACAAAAAAATGACTGGATAAAAAGGCGAAACACTGAAGAACTAAACCAATATTTTACTTTGGACTTTCAGTCTCTACTCAGCTGAGTAGTGAGAAGCACAAACTCCTTTTCTGATTCTCCACAAAACTTCAGTGCCTTGGTTTTGGCTTTTCTTTTTCCTTCAGGCTCTCTTGGAGATGTCACTCCTTCCTCCCTAATAAGTATTTGTGAGTCATGCACATACTAACTCCAGGCTCAGCAATCCTAATTTATAGGCTTTGTAGCTGCATGTGAAAATGCGGTGCAGCTCCCAGCTGGCAGGCTGTCCAGCTGCCTTCTGGGACAGCCCCTTGGCCTGCACTCAGGCTGGACTTCTTCCAGCAGCTTTAGTCACCCCTTGCTAAACCTGCTAACAAGGATCTGATGCCCATTTTTGTGTGAAGGGTGTAGTGACAGCAGCAACAGCTTGTTAGTTTTAAGCTTGTTTACTGCTCTTTGGCAACTCCCTCCCCAATTCAAAGGGGCATCTGAGAGGTCATAGTTGCAGCCCTTCTGCTTCCCTTCTCCACTGCACGCACGTGCATTGTCTGTTCACCTTGCTCAAACCAGGTGAATATTTTAATCTTCCAGTTCAAAGCCAAAACGAGAGGAAGGATGTTCAAAAGCAATAATTACTTTACATTTTTCTATAATGTCATCATCTTAAAAATTATATTCATTGATGAGCTTCTGTGAGAAAGTCAAGGACACCTGGTCATGGAAAGGCAAGTATTAGGTGAACATCTACTTTGAGCATTGTTCACCATGAAAAATTACTTTCTGTCAAAATAAGATGTTTACTTTGCATTGCCTTATACTCATAAATCTCAGCTTCTTTTACTCTTGCCAAAATAGTTTTTATTTTTAAAAGAAAATGTCAGATAGTTGAGAACTTGAAGACTTTTTTCTGAGTTTGTTGCCATTTTATGGAAGATGCACGAGTGTCATAATGATAGGGAGACATGTAAAAACCTTAAAATAAACTTCTCTTGGAACTGGAATGATCCAATGAAATGAGTAGAATTACTATAGTACGAATCATGGTTTGGCCCAAAGTCTGGGTATTTTTGCAGGTTTTCGTAATTGCATGTAAGGCCCTTGTAATTTTGTCAGTATACAGTGCATGCAGTCAAGTGTTGCCATTTCCTTCAGGTTAGCCCTAGTCGTGCTTGTTTCCATTATATTCTAAATGTGCTCTTAGGGCTGAATGGTGGCAGGCTTTTTCTTCACCTGTAAAGAAACACAAAAACAGGGAAAAGGGTCCCATAACGGCTTCCTTAAAGTGGATTGTTGACAAACCCTACCTAGTTTCCAGAAAAAGCAAATACTCTCTTATGTTTTCATAGCACAGAAGCTATCATCTCAAACCAGGAATAGTGCCAGCAAACTCTGGCACTATAGAATAAGCAGTTTACTTGCTCGAACTCCCAGGCCATATGGGAATCGGCCCTCTTCTCCCCCACAAATACCTCTGTTACTTGAAAGAAGTAGTCCCAGTGTTGCACATATTGGCAATCAAGGGTTCATACTTTGAATTCCAGTTGAAAGGGTTATTTTATGTAAAGCCTGATACCTTTCCTTCACTCAGTCTCTACTAGGTATTTCAAGCTGGTTAATAACAAGGTGCAACTATACAAGTAAGAGATTTTTTTTCACATGTTTTTGCAGGATTAGATTGGATGTAATCTGATGAAAGTAAACAAATTTTATCTTTCATACATTTGGTGTACCTGATTTTAGACTTCAAGATTTTGAGTAGGACCAGCACTGCTTGAAAGCTGCTGACTGGGGGAGGCGTCAAATCCTCTGTCATAACTTAAATGCTAGTGTCAGTGCAACATCCAGCATAAAGTTTCTTCAAATCTACCTTGGTCTGCTTCTAAGATCATGACAGAAGATGCTGAACAGGCTCAAGCACAAGATCTGGGGGTATGTGTTTGGTCACTTGCCTTTAAAGCAGCACGAACAAGTGGAAATGTCAGGGGATCACCTGAGACCTGTTACAATCTTGTGACACAGCTTGGCACATGCTGTTGCAGTTGAGTCTGGACCACAGCCAGGCTGGAAGAGAAGTCGGGGGTGCTGTTAAGAAGCTGCATACATCCTCCTCAGTGGTACTGTGTGGCTGGTTTTTGCGGGGGGTTGGGGATTTTTTTAATCAGTTTCCTTAGTTTCTCTATTGGCTTCCTGTAATTCTCTGGAGAGATTGGAAAAGCTTTAATAGGTAATAAATTAAGTCTTTTACAACAAAAAATAGTGAAAAAATTACATTCATTCCTCCAAGTATGTGGTTTTGTGGGGGTTATGTAGTACTTGGGGGAGGATATTTTAAATTTTTTTTAATATTTATATTTTTCAATACTTATTGCATAAGTGAGAGCATGGGAAACTCAGGTGTGATCCAAAGTGATAGGGACTGTAAAGTCCGGGGTTGCAGGTTATTCCTGCTATGGGTGAAAGCACTATAAACACTCACAGACTTCACAAAGGTGCAGAGACATCCAAAGCGATTTTCTCCTGGAAAAGAGTCAGAATTAGCTGTCTTAGTGCTTATCTGCAGGGAAAATTTGCCAGTGTAATTAAACTGCTCTAGTTACACAGGTATAACTGCTTGCTCAGTCACTCTTGTCTCAGGAGTGCCCAGGCAGGGAGTTCACACCAGAGTAACCACAGCAGTGCGCTGCCCTACGAGTACAGCAAGGCCATTTGCCAGCTGGTGCGTGCCAGGTGGCTGCCATCTGAGATGCTCAGGACAGCATTGCTCATGGTGAAAAAAGTTGCTCAGTTGTGCCAGGGCCTTAGGCAGGACACACATTCCCATCAATGCCCTGGAAATAAACATTTTAAATCACAAGTCAAATCCCTTCCCTAAGTGTAGAAGCTCCAGCTGCCATTGAAAACCTCCAATCACAGCTTTCTTCTGCAGTTCAATTTGAGAAAAAGATGAATGTAACTGCTAATATTCAACAGGCTTCTGAAGTTTTATCCTTAACTGAGTTTCTCACTATCCCTCTTTGCTACCACCCTTCTTTTTCTCCACCTTGCCCTTGGCTGCAGAATTACTCCTGACTGAAAAAAGGGTTAGGAAAGACAGGAGGTGACTAGCTGGAAGTATGGACAACCTGGATCCAAGTCCTTGCTTTGCTGCAGAATTTCTGTTTGGTCTTGGGTGAGACAGTCTCTCTGCAGTTTGACTTCTGTCCTGCAAGGGTGAGGAGCAGCATGTCCACAACTCTGTGGAGAGTGCAGGTTTTGGTAACTACATCAGAGAAAGTGAGTTATACAGGTTGTGCAAGATGAGAGATTGTGTCAGTAGCTCAGCTGTGTTGCATTTCACAGGAGACAGGGACTGAAAAGTTGTTCATTCACCAGCCAGGCTGCTTTTCTGGAGTGAATCCAGCTTCTCTGCCCTCCCCTTCTCCTACTGAGAGGTAGAACAGAGCCTTAACTGCCCAAAACATGTTTCTGTTTGCCCTAATGCACTCCAAAGTATCTTTCTGAACATGGATAATGTCCCTTGGAACCGCTTGTGACCTCTGATTATTACAGCCTGAAGCAATAATTGATTTTAAAGAAGGAAGGGTCATGAAACTTCTCAGGTCATTTGTCTTGCAATGAGATTTGGCTGGAGAAAGACAGACTGAAAAAGAGACAAGGAAAAGGAAAAAGTGGGGAGTGGAGAGGACACACTAGGTTGCTCTTCATTTCTTCCTCATCCATGTGTAGCATTCCTTCTTCGCCTTATCTGGACTGTAGTTACTTTTTTTGGTTAGTGGGGTTTTGCAGGGTGTTCCTGAACTGCTGAATAATTGTGCTTATCAGCTTGCATAATTTCCTCTTACTTATCTTACAGCAATCTCTGTCTGAGGAGGAAAAAAAAAAGCATATCTTACGTGGGAATTTTATTACACAGCTGATAAAGGCAGCTGTTTGAATCCTACTATCCAGTCTTTCCTTCATTTCAAATGGGGCAATTCAGATTGTGAGTTTAGCTCAAGGATATATACAATGAGGGTAATCAAACATCTTTATATAGCCTCAAATTTGTGTCATAAAGAACTGCAAAAAAGGCATCCAAACAGAACACTGGAAGTTAGATGGCATTTTATGTCTACAGTGTAATCTGGCAGTCATTTTTCTGGCCTACAACAGGCTTGGAAGTGCTCTGCTGTGGTTTGTACACCCTAGAAAGAAAGAGATCCTCATGAACATGCCTACATGCTAATGTCAAATGTACCTTCTGTGTTTCAGAATTTCGGTTTGCTTGTGTCACTGTAGGCATACAATGTCCCCAGCACAAAAAGGAAGGGATAGGCTAATGCTTTATCTGTAATCATCTGTGTTCCCTCCAGCAGCCATACCGCTTTTTCAGCGTTAGATGTCTGGTAATGGGACAGACGAGCCGTAGCTTTTTAACAGTACATAGATTGTGCTGGGTCTCCAGTCCGATCCTCGGACAGAGTAATGGATGGGGTGATGGAGAACACTTAGCAGGGGGGAACTGCTGGGTCCGGTCCTTTTCCTTATCCAGACTTTGATCAGGTTTCTCTCCCTCTACAGGTTAGTGAGTAGTCCAGTGGGGGCAGGGGGCACAGGGCACCCACTTCTGTTTTCTCTTAAAAACTGCCTCTGGTGAAGTGTCCCTTCTATTTTTCTTTCTTCGTACTCTGCTGAGAATTTTTTTTCTCCAGAAGTAGTTTGTTTCTCTTATCTCTTTCAAGATGCAAAACAAAGCAGCACTCTGTGCTTCTAGGCTAGACAGATCTTTGTTGCTTTTTGTGAGGAGGCAGCCCAGCGGGGCACAGTCCGACCCAAATCCAACAGGCATTATTGTCCAGAGAAGGAGAACGAAGCTGGTGAAAGGGTCTGGAGCACAAGTCCTATGAGGAGAGGCTGAGGGAGCAGTGGGCATTTGGTCTGGAGAAGAGGAGGCTCAGGGGTGATCTTATCACTCTCTACAACTCCCTGAAGGGAGGATGTAGCCAGGTTGGTCACTTCTCCCAGGCAACCAGTGACAGGATGAAAGGATACAGTCTTAAGCTGTGCCAAGGGGCATTTGGGCTGGACATTGGGAAGAACTGCTTCATAGAAAGGGCGATGAGACACTGGAATGGACTGTCCAGGGAGGTGGTGGAGTCACTGTCCCTGGCGGCGTTTAGTACAGATTGGACATGGCACTTAGTGCCATGGTGTAGTTGACATGGTAGTGTTCAGTCATAGGTTGGACTCGATGACCTCAGAGGTCTTTTCCAACCTAACTGATTGTGCAGTTGACACGTGCATAAAACCAGAGCTGCTTTTGCAATCGAAGATACTTCAGGGAAAGCCCACAGTATCGTCGGTTCTTCCTAGGATTTCATGAGTGGAGCTTGCATGTTTGGTCTCTGTGTTGGCTTAAACAGCGATGGTGGGGACGTTTTGCTAAAAAACACTTGCTTTGCTAAAAAAAAA
>VZRS01014842.1:1200246-1278777 GCA_013398055.1 Ifrita kowaldi
AAAAAAAAAAAAAGGGGAAAAAAAAGGCAAAAGAAACGCACACGGTATTTCTGCAGCCACATGAATAATTGTCTCCGAACAATTATTAATACGTGTGCTAAGTTTTGTGGCGAGTTTTAGGCGAACACGTGCGCCGCGGGCGTGCCCGGGTGCGCTCCATGCGCTGCCCGCACTCCTTCGGGCAGGGCCCGACCCAGCGGCGGCTCCGCGCGCGCGCGCTGCCACCTAGCGGCCGCCGCCGGGCACCGCGCCGCGGCCTGCGCGCCGCCTCAGGCCCTCAGGGGCACAGGGACAAGAAATAAAGGAGTTTTAAAAGGAAGCAAACCCCAATCTGACTGCCCGGCCCCCGCCCAGGCTTCCCGCGGGCACTGTGCGTGTTTGTTTGGGTGGTGGGGGGTGCTCACCGGGCTGCCCACCCTGCGGTGGGATCTTCTGGGAGCTCCCACATCATCAGGTGAGGGATTGGCTTTGCTATTTGCGTTTGTATTTCCGAATGAAGTAGAAGTTTGCTGAAGGAATACCCTAAGCCCACCGGGAAAAGTCCACGCCAAATAGCCTCTTCCCTGCCAAACTCCAACAGAGTGCAAGAAAAAAGAAGAAAATCGTAGAACTTAAACAGGATGAAGAAGAAAGGAAACCATGTTTTGCTTATGTGCAATGTACAAGATCACAACGCAAACACAACATAAAGAGCCGATATTTTGTCCTGACATAATAATCATAATTCTACTTGGAATTTGTTTTTTCAAGAAATGAAATACCTCTGATCAGGATGATGATGCGGCTTAAACAATTTAGCCGTTCGAACTGTCCTTTCAAATTGTCTGGCATCTGTCTAGTAATTGAAATGAAGTTATGCCATTGGCTTTTCTCAAAGCCTAGATTTGAAACTACAGATTTATTAGCCATTTACATTTGTTCTGTATAAAAACATCCCTACTGTAAGGTTGCTAGCGTTTGCACTGTGTTTTGGTATTAACCACGACAAGATCGCTGGGCTCTTTGTTGCACAGGGAAGTTGTTTCCTTGTGTGCTTCCTGCTGTGCCACACTACCTTTCTGAAGTCAATGGAGCCCACAGCACGCTGGAGGACAGAGGACATCTTGAGCTGTTTATGATACTCTGCACAGATCTGGACAAAAAATAGATGAGCCAACCAAGTCCACTGTGGTTTATGATAGAGAATTGTGGATATAAACAAAATGCTAAGGGGTTCTATTGGTGCTAAGAGATCTTGAAAGACCCAATTGTATTTACCTGATTACATTTTATACCTTCTAGGTATTAGAGTTTATGTCCCTTCACTGTGATCCTTAAGTACTTAGAACAATCTGATTTTCTTTGTGAAAACTCAACTTCTCATAAATAGTGCAATTCCAGGAGCTGAGGCTTAAAAAATAAAGCTGTGCTTATGTGCTGATGAGAAAGTACAAAGGTATTGAAGTTATATTTATTAAATGATAGTATTATTGTTTGTGGGGGTTTTGTGTCATTTTTAGTTATCAAAGCCTGTAGGGATGTTATCTATAGATAAACAGGAATGAGACTTATCAAAGATACTGCTACATCTTGTTCTGTTAAAGCCAGATGCTGTGGGAGGGGTGGAGGTACAGTCATTGCTTGGAACTATACTGACATCTAGCCTTGGACCCTTTTTCCCCCCATCAACTATCAAACCCTGACTTAGCTTTGAAATAGTACTGTCAAGGAGCTTGATAAATATCTTGCTGATTATTTATATATTTTATATAATTCTGGCTTATTTTTGACAAGTAATCAGTCTTTGCAACCTATCTTAGACTATAAATGTTTTTCTCATTCTGCCAGGTTGCTGTGTTAAGTTGAACACAAGGATTGTCTGCCAGCCCTTGTGATGGAGAGAAAGTGCTGTTGCATGAGAAAATGGTGTTTAAAAATCTGTTTGCAAGTCTGAGCAAGAGGAAGAACATTGTTTACTGTTGTTTATTGAGGATTTTACACAAGAACAAATAAATTTCTTTTCTATTTCCAGTCAAGATTTGTTGACTGCAATCTACTTTACCTGCTAGGATTTAGGGTTGTAAATCCACTAATTAGCAGCAGCCTCCAAATAAAGGGTAAGAAAGTTGTGTAGGAAGCCAGCAACATGAACAACATAATTTACAGAGCCACTAGAAAGTTCAGAATAAATTGACTTTTTTTTCTCTCATTCTTTTTTGGTAAATTAACTGGTAGCTTTTTTTGTAAACCAGTATCAACCTTTACTGCATTTTTTTCCAAAACACACAAAATGTTCATGTGCAGGTAGGCCTGACTGAGCAGAATGTCAGTGGTTTTCTGTTCTATCTTCTAGCACGGGCAAATCATAGAGTGATGTGCTGTGTAAGAAATTCATGTAAGCACAAACCCACTTTTCCCAGAGATTGCTGGCATCACTCCTGCAGAAATAGCAGAGCTGTATAATGATTTTCTCTTCCCCCTCTGAAATGGCAGAGCCCTGTGAACATTGCAGCATACAACGCACTGTATATTGTCAACAACCTAAATACACAAAACTCAGGTCAGATGTAAAAAAGGCAGCTAGCAGACATCAAGTATTTTCAAAAGAAGTTCTTTTGTTCTGATTTGGTTTGGTTTGGTCTTTACCTAAGCTTAAAATAACTGTTGTCAGTCTGTCCAAGATGGTGAAAGTCTGCCAATGAAGAAACACTGAGCCACTTTCTTGGAAAACAGCTAAAAAGGCATTTTTAAAGAACAGTAAGTATTTCATTGTGCTCTCCTTGTTCGAGGCAAACCCTGGCTTTGCTTGTATTGATGCCCAAGTGTCACGGTCTGTGCATGGGACATATGTGCACAGATACATTTCTTGAGTTAGTGTGGCTGCAGATGGAGAGCAATGTCATCTGCTAGCTTTAACTCACAGCCCCAGAACCATAGATCTGATCCAAGGAAATGACTTTGTGCTCTTCTGGTTGCAGTAGTTCTGAAGTGTTTCTTACATCTCACACAGGAGTTGACCTTGAGGTCCCAGCTTCATTTCAGCAGTGAAAGGTTACCTGCTACTCCAAATTCTTATTCATACCAGAGTTTTCTGCTACAGAATCTATAAAGAAGAAAAGAGCAATGGGAACTCTTCCTGTCAGCATCCTGATTTCAAAAAGTATCATTGTTCTTGCAAGGGAAGAGAGAAAAAAAAAAACCATAAACAGATAGAAAACTAAAAACAGCACTTCCCTGCTCTTCCATTTTGGCAGAAGTATCTGGGAACTTGACAAAGTTTTAGTATTTGTCAATGCTGAAGACTTGTGTAGGGTTCCTGCAGGGTGAACATGCTGACTTCTGCTTTGAATTCCCAAACCTGCCATGAACTTTACCATCCTCATTAGTGTCCCAACCCCTCTGAAGACTCCCTGCTCTTATAGTGCTGTAAATTAATGAAAACAAGAACTGAAGAAAATTGAGTAAAGGGGTGATAAATTTTTTCCTAGGAAAATTTTCTCCTGATCCTTACAAGTCTCTGTAGCATAACAAGCAAGAACAAATGGTAAAATGTAAGGTTCTCTTAGCACAGCTGTGTCCAGATTTACTATACAGTTTGCATTTGGAGTCACCATCAGACCATGAAAAAGGTTGGAGACCTTTTTTATCCCATTTTGTCTTTGTAAATAACCAGAGTCCTTCCTACTGTATTATCATATGCTCTTCTGTAAAAAATGGGAAAAATAATTCCTCTCACCCCTAAGACTTTTTAGTTAGAACTGTTGCCATTTCATGAAATAATTCTCAACTGTAAAATTGAATCCAATATTAGAGAGTTTACTTAGAGTTTAGAACTGTAAATTTTATGATCAAAACTTGATATTTTGTGACCCAGCTTGTATTTTGGGGTGTCAAAGGAGATCATGTGCACAGATAACAGGAGGGGACCTATAGCAGAGTTGTGTTTGACCTCTTACCCTTGTCACAAAGATTCAAAAATAATTATTTTCAAGGATCTTCTACTGTGGTATATAGTGAGAACACAATAATTTTTAATATCCAATGTTTAGAACCACTGTTGCTTCTTATGCCCATACTACATTTCTAGCTCCTCTCTTATATTTTCGTTTGATAAGACTGATTCAAATTCCATTGGCATTAATGAAGAACACTCATTGACTTCAATAATCTTTGAATTGTGTCTAGTATCAACTACATTAACATAATGAAGTGAGAGGCAATTGTTCTGGATGCATTATTTAGCACTGATTGGGGAGGTATTGTCAGCTCCCAGTGTCAGATGGTGTTAGATGTTATTTTATAAGGGCTCGATTATTAATTAATACTGTAGGTTATAAATCTTTCAGTTGTGCTTTCACTTCGTATTGTGGAATAGTCTGGATTTGTGTTACAGTCTCCCTAAAGCGCACATTGGAATAGTTCAGCCACTGTATATAATTTCCAAATCTGTAATCTCTTCTTCTGTGAGGCGGCATTTCTTACAAGCCAGAGCGAAGTGAGGGCCACAATGTGCCTCACATTCCTCTCACATCCCACAGTGAGGTGCACCCTGCATTGCTGCTGGTAAGGCTTTGACCTGACAGCACTTTTCTGGGCGTAAAGCATTAAGACAAAGAATATCAAAGTACTGATGGCACATCCTGGAATAACTTCATCAAGCCCTGTTGAGGGGGTGTGATCAGCAGTCACAGAACAGGCAGTTGCAATTCGGAAGCAGGACACGGGCAGGTCACACACATATGGCAGTGCTCTGGCCCAGCTGTTTATTGTGACGGTGTCAGATGTTGCCCTGTCACAAGAGGATCTGCCTGTGCCCAGGATGTGTGGATTTAAGGTTTTGTAAATCAGTATTTAGTACTCAAGTCATACTTGATTGCATTTTGAGTGAAAGTTCAGAGCCACAGTGGTGTAAAAATAGGAGACAGGATACTTTCTACAGTGATAATCTCAGTTTTGTTACGACCTATGGGGTAGTTAAAGGCAGTTTTGTTGGTGATCAGAGTTTTTCTTCAAAAAACTGCAGGGGACATAGAACTCTTCTGCAAGTTAGCTGCAAGTCGGCTGTTTGCCTTAAAGGAGCACATATTTTGGTGTTAGTAAAGTCCCAAATGATTAACTGTCATGTTAACCAATGCATACACTTGTTTCAGCAGCTAGAATTTCACTTTAGATTTTGACTTTCAGACTGATGGGCTTCTGTGCTGGTGCAACGCTTCTTCAGTCAGTGAAAGTCCATCTGCAACCTTATTTCATGTTGCAAAACCCAGACCTCCCTAAGTAAATCAGATGTGAAATCTTCCTCTGCTTGTCAGATAGGAGTGAAGATTCTGGAGAATAATGTGACTTAAATTTTGGGACAGAGAAATGTATGTGTGTTGTATTGAGAACGGTAGTATTGCAGTGGACTGTCTCAATCACCCACAGTATAAGGGAATTCTTAAGTGTGACAGCAGTGGATAAAGAAGGCCCCTCGCTGCACTTCCATGGCTCAGAGAGGAGTATGTGACTGCAGGAACAAGCTTGCTTCAGAAATAGAACATGAAAAACAGAATATACTTGTGCTTACTACAGGAACCAAACCTCAGAGCTAGATGATGAACATGTGAAAATGTTCGAACCACGTTTTCTGAGGGGGACCAATATAAAAAAATTCAGGAAGGGTACATAAAGGTGATTTACTTTGCACCTTTCTCTGGCTTGCTGCAGAAAAATGTAATTGAACTTCAACTGGTCTCTGAATTATTTGGCCTTCTGTTAAGGCAGCAGAGAAAGATCTTTGATAGATGTTTATTGTGATCCTGATGAAAGATTTTATGCTGTGTAGCATGAGAATCAAGAGATTAAAAAAAAAAAAAAAGGATAAAGAAAAAAATAGGCTTTTAAAGATGGCTTCTACCGTGCACCATTTCACCTCTGTGGTTTTCCTCACTGTATCTATCCTGAGTAC
Source organism: Ifrita kowaldi (assembly GCA_013398055.1). Taxonomy (NCBI): domain Eukaryota; kingdom Metazoa; phylum Chordata; class Aves; order Passeriformes; family Cinclosomatidae; genus Ifrita; species Ifrita kowaldi. The sequence goes on from VZRS01014842.1 coordinate 1,206,173, forward strand.
TGACTTACAGGATCCTGCAGTGCACAAGCTGCCATCACTCACCCTTTGCTCTCCTCTTCCACCCCCCACTTCCAAATATTACTTCAAAACTAAGAACTCAGTCACTTAGCATTTACATCACAGTTTTTCACCACAATATTTCTAACTGTGGAAATTGTTTTCTAGTTTTTTAAATAACTAATCTAAGATGTGGTAATTTTCCATGTAAATTAAATTTCGTAACACAGTCTCAAATGTTTCTCAGAATAAAATGACTAAGTAAAATACATTGTAATGTAATGGATCTACAAAAATTCCTTAGCGCTTACAGTGGAGACATATTTCCAACCCACTGAGTTCAATGAACATGGTTCAAGACAACAGATAAGGTATTGGAGATATTCTGTTCGTAACTGGGAAGCCCAGAGGGTTAAGGATCCTTTGCAAAAGGACAAAGATGTCTGTGTTTCACATAATGCCAGAAGAATTATATTAATTTGCTGAGCTGCAGGGTTCAGAGAATAAAGTAAGAAAAATGTACATAGCAATAAGGAACAGTTTGCCAGGTTTTGCAAATCAAAGAGCTTGAAAAGCACTTATATTAGATTTATTGCTGAATGACATCCTTTCAAGTCATTTATTTCTGGACAGATACAGGATGATCAGTATCCTGTTTTATTTAATTTTGTTTGTATAAATAGTACACGGAAACTATTAACTGGGAAAAAGTGCTGGTTAAAGGTGCATCTAAATTTATTCCACATTGTTTGAGGATGACACAGATCAGGATATCTGAGATCAGGTAATTGGATTGTAAATTTCATCAGTGTGTTAAAACAACCCAAGTATATCCCAGGCCAGAGTGTGCAGTCAGAGTCCAGTATGGATGTTTCAGTAGCCTGGGCAACTCTATCTCCTTTTCATTTTGGCCCACTGATCTAATTAAATGCTGCCTGCAAGCGTGTAACTACTTCAGGTTATAGTAGCATAGATATTATGCTGTTTTATATATATATATATATATATATATATATATATATACACACGCGCGCGCACACACACACATATATACACACACATATATATATATAATTAGGTGTTATGTAGAATTTCCTAGGCTGTAAGAAAGTGGAAGGTTTTTCTTACGTTTTTAATTATTTAAACAGGCCAGTAGCATTACTGGTCTCTCACCCAGTAAAAACCACCAGCTAGAAGTTTCATGCCGCAGCTGTTGAGGGCTCACCCCAGCCATGAGGATGAAGTGCCACAGGCTGACCCAGCTACCTCCCGCCACTCCAGCCCCAGCAGAGGATGCTGGGGCTCCCCTAAGAGCCACTCCCTGCTTTAATCCATGTCCTTACCTAGTTTTGCCTGTCTGTTTCTCGAAGTTGTGAAAAGAACCTGCAAGCACAGCAAGGGCTTCAGAGGAAGATGTTAAAGATAGAAGCTTGGAAGAAAATATGAGCTTTTAAATGTTAAAACTTGTAGCTATGGAGAACAATCATCTCGATGCAGTTTCCAAGGCAGTAAGGGCTGCAGCACGTGCAGTGCTCCCAGCTCATTAGGAAACGTCAAGTGGTGTAGAGGGAATGCTACCTCAGACCTCAGTGTGTCAGAAAAAGTAAAAGCTGGCAAAGGAAAAAAGGTTATCCAATGAATCCGGTGAGGGCTTGATGACCATGTAAAGGTCTGCATCAGCATTTGTTTGCAGATGTCTAGAACTTTAAAGATTTTGAACCTTCACAAGGTTTACCTGTCAAGGCAGCTGACATAAGCTTTAAAAATTGAAGAAATAAATGACACATCCTGCACTGGAGGCTCCCAACTATCAGGTGGTCATTAGGTTATTATGGATTTCTCCCCTCTTCATCTTAAGGCAGAGGTTTGTTTCTAAACTTGTCTGCCTCTCAAGGCTCAGATAGGTCTGCGCCTCTGCGGAAAGGAAGACACAGCTTTTAGATTTTCCCCAGATCTTGTTATCCCCATTTCTTAGAAAATTATCCTGCAAATTCTTCTGTGCTTTTCTTGGTGCTTGAGGGAGGAGTGTGTTAATTGTTAAAAGTTGCAGTTATAAACCTATTTAAATATGTTTTTGTAACTTCTTCCTATCACAGTAGTTTTGTGCATTAATCTGGTAATGCATTGTGGCTGACTTATGTTTTTAATGTGTGGCTTATGATGAACTTTATCATATTTATATATGCAGCAAGCAGGAATCCGCAGTTACATTCCATACACAGAATGTAACTTCATACACCTTAGGGAATTAAACTTCAGAGACTTTTAAATACAAGCCTCTGGCTTGAAGCTGTCTTTCTCTTGGCTGCACATAGCACCTAGTAAAAGTTTATATCTGGCTCGTCATTTTTGAGGTGTGGCAGACTTAGAGATGGTAATACGAGTAGAAGTTTTACAAATGATTGTGTTAGAGACGTGTATGAATCCCTTAGTTCCTTTATTATATGTTGTGGGAGCATTCAGTTAGCTGAGGCATACTTCACTTTTGAATCATAAGGAAAATGCCACTACCCAGCTTGCTTGCAAACTTGCTCGTTTGCTTAGAAGCCTCATTGCATCAGCAAAAACAACAGTGCATGTTTAGAGTGCTCTGTGGAGCACAATGTTTCCTTTTCTGCGTTCAGTAATTTAAATTATTGGAGTGATACTTTTGACAAGGAAGAAATCATTTCATTGTTATGGATCATTTTTCAAGTGAAACTGAGTTTTGGAATAAAGTGATGGTGAGTAAACCGTATGAGTGGGGAAAGAGGGATTATTATTGTTCTGAGTTTTATTCAGCAGTTTCTGAAAAGTAAGATGGAAGTGGTTTTGCTATTCTGTCTGCAGGGTTATATGTCTTTTATTAAGCGGAAAACATAATGTAGCCATTACAGACAGTAACAGGCACGTTTGCTGTCGTGTTCCACGAGGAAGTGGAATGTGATTTCTCTTAATATCAAGATACAAATCTGATTCACAGTTAGTTCATGTGGCTTTCAGAAAAATCCGAAAGGGAAACATGTCAGCTCATTAAACAGATGCATTTTGTCTAAGCAGCTGCTTTTAAGATAAGTGTAACCTAGATTTTCAAAATCATTTGTGGTATTGCTATCTTGATATTTAAAGAGGTGGGGTTTTTACTTTAAAAAAAAAAAAACGAACTCGAAACCTAATTTTATTTCAGATGGGGGAAAAAATTTTAAAGGTGACTAATTATGACTGTTCTCTTTATGAGCACTTTATTCTGCATGTTCTGTAAGTAGCTGGGTTTTTTCTTTTTTTTTTTTTTTTTACCATCAAAATGCAAATAATATTTCAGTCATTGAATTATTGATTTCATCCAAAGAAAGACTGTGGGTTTTTTGAGTCCAAATTTTGTCCATAACAGCAGAAAGACCAGACAGAATAATGCTGCATAAGTAAAGGGAGGTACTTATATGCATAGCTGCAGGTTAGGACAAGTAAACTTTATTGTGCCTTCTCTTGTTGCTGATGGTAATGAGGACATTCATATTAGCCTGACGAAAAGGAAGAACCAACTGGAGGCTTTTTGAAGTAACTGAAAGAACACTTTCTTTTCTGAGGGAGAAAGGGAGCCTGATCTATCTGGTAAAGCTTATAATCAGTGTGTCTGGCTTATTGTCTCAGGCACCGCCACAGGCAGCCTTAGATCAGTTTGAGGAAGCCACAGTAAAACCCATTTTACTACACTTGCTTACAAAGTGAATTGTACTTTGTTGGTGTAGTACAGTATTCCCACAAAATCTTTCCGTTTCCTTATTCTTAAAATGTCAGTAATTTCTTCTTACTCTACTGATGTATTTAGTCGGACACTGTTTCAGCTGTCTCTAGGTCTTTCCTCGATGAGCAGCACTGCAATTGGGAGAGCGTGATTAATATAAAACTCGTTCAAATTGTGAGGGCTTATTTTTAGTTCCTTGTTTTAAAAAAGGCAACTAAAGTATGACTAAAAGGCGACAACCGTTTGGCTGTCCCACTGCGGAAAATATGGGACTACACAAACAACCTGCGTATTAGGGATGTATGAGTTAAGTTAATCTTTTTCTATATAATTTAGTTAAAGACTGCAAGCTGTGAAGTTCTTCATTTTGCTGTCTTGTCTATGTGACTTGTGCAAACATCATTAGCTCACGACAGCAGGTTTGCAAGTGGAAATGATTGTCCTGTTGAACCTTTAGGCCACAATAATGTAATCTGGTTGTAAACCAAGAGTTTTGTGGGTAAAGACAACATCTGCGGTTGTCTGAACATACATATCGAGCAGGTTCCCATGCATGGAAATTACCTTTGCAACTTAGTTATATCAACTTCAGTCCAGTGTCCACTTTGGAAATGTGTCTCCTGCATGATTTATTTGCTAAGTGGCTTAAACACCTCTTTAAATATAAAAGTAGGAAAATCTCAGTTTGTTCTTTTTTTGCAGTGACTAGAGGTTTTTACTACCTTTCTCCCAGAACAGTAGCACTTCCATCATCATCTGACTGTACTCTATTCTCAGATGAGCTCTCTCTGCCAAGAGCAGAGCCCTGCACTCAAGACTGAACTTCAGAAACGCTACATGGAAAGGGTGCAATGAGTCTTCTGTCTGTGGGATTTCCCATTTCTTGAAATCAAAAATGGGACTATGTTTGTGTGAACATTCTTATTTTAAAGAAGTATTTTAAAAGAAAGGTGCCTGGAAATGTTGGTTGTAATTTCAAAAGAGAACAGCAAATGCATTGTGTTCCTGTGGAGGAAGCCAGCTGATTGTCATGAAGAAGATATGCTGGTGTTCACACTGGTAGAGAGGTTTGCAGTAACACTGCTGTGGTAAGCTGAGATCTGGAGGGGATTCTCAAGTTGCTATTCAAAGTATCTCAGCACTGGAACCTGGTAAACTGGTTCCCCATGTGTCTTGACTATGGAGTTATCTAGCCAGCTTGGTGAGAGTGAGTCAGGATATCTGGTCCTCATTGGATCATTGGTCTGAGCCACATCCCCTGTCAAAGATAAAAAGAAAACACTTTGAGGCATGCTGAATATTTCAAAGGCAGTAGTGGACCCATTCTCCTGATCCACAGGCATTTTGTTTCCGCTTTTGAGTTTTAGTAACAAAATACATAATAACAGAATGTGGTTTATGATGTCATGATAGAAATTGTAACCGTGGTAGAAAAGTGTTCAACCATATAGTCATTTTCATTGAAAACTGGGAATGGTAGGGACATCATTAGAGCAGAATGGCTGTTTGATGCAGGGCCACCAAATCCTGTGGAAAGACTGGGGTTTTTTTTCTTTGTTTCATATTAGATGCTGTTTAGCTGTCTCTATTTATATCCATGGGTCAGGTTTGGACTGTGACCCTCATCAAGGGATGAATGATGTAGAATGTCTCTTGAGTTCCTTCGTGGCTGCTGGTGTCCTGAGGCCAGGAGTCACTCCTTTGGGCTCAGAAGTGCCCTGACGTCCTTATCATTGGCTGGATCATTTCATTTGGGATGCAGCTAGTCACCAACAAAATCTCTTGCTAATGGGGATTTTCTTCATGTAAATTCAGAACTGCTCTGTTGTGTCAGTTGGTGTCAATGTAGCATTTGAAACAGGTTGAGAGGGGTACAGAACAGAAGGACTGTTAATTGCCTGGTCATGGTTTCTGTTATGGGGTCTGTCTAACCATATGAATAGGATGTGCCAGTGTTTGCTATTGGCAAGTGCAGTGTCACTCTCCTAAGACTTTTGGGGTGTAGCTCAGAAACTTGGCTCTGCAGAAGTCTAAGTTAACTGTGTGTGCTGCCGGCTTCACCCCACAATGGGAAGAGTGATCACACTTTCCTTTAATTAAAGTGCTTAAAGCAAAAAGATAAGGTGAACAGTTCTTCAGCAATAACATAAATAAAAGCACTAGTAGGTTTTAAACATGAATGCTGAAGAAATCATGGTTTAAAATGAAAGCAACTCTTAGCTCAAGCACAGCAAGGGAGTGGACTGCATCTTCTCCTTGTTCCGAGTTCTGGACACATTGATTGTATCAGCTTCCTTTACCAAGCAGAGGTCCCATCGTTTTCAAGAGGCCTGTTCTTGTCTGGATGTAATCCACCAACATCTGAAATTCTTTATGCACCACTGACCAGGTGGAAAGTTCAAATTCACATGCATGAAGAAACTGCTGATCCATTTGCATGATAAGCCACAATCACACTGGTTTTATGTAGTTAGTTAGTAGATAGTGATATATTCTGCCACAGTAATTGCATAAAGACTGTCTTTTTTCACCCTTCCTCCCATTTTATTACCTCAGTTTATATTTTGTGTCTCTTTCACCCCATCTATCAATCTGAAAGTGCTGTATCTACTGCACACCTATGTTTATTTTCTGTTGAGACATCCAAATTCTAAAAATCTAAACCAAATGTTAACAGGTAATCTTCTCATCTGGAAGCCAATAATTTTTTTAGCATCAGGTTAAAGACTATATTCTTCCCCGGAGAAAAGACATATATATTGATGTGTTTATGCTTTGCAATAATAATATTTGTCCATGTGAGAAAGTGTGAAATTTTTTTCTCCTGCCACACCATATGGCTTATGACTATTTACAATCCAAACAGTAACAGCTGCTGCTGTGTAAGAGAATCCATTGCTCTGAGCTGGAGATGAACTGAGTAGGGAATGACAAAGTGTGTGTCCACAGATGTATTCCAAATATCCCTATTTACCACTCAACATCCTGTCTATCTTTCTCCTCTTGGAAACCACTGGAGCTTTTTCTTATATTCATAGCTGATGTGGAGCGCTTCAACAGCTTTGTTTAGGAGTTTGGGAACAGATAGGGAAATTGTGTTCGATAATGGCTATCCAAATGGGAGAAGGGAAGGACATTCCGGTTGGGTGCTCAGCAAAATGAAAAGATGAATCATGCTCTTAACACCTTTCAGAGAAAAACCAATTGACTCTCTAAATAGTTGACTCTCCTAATCAATAAATTAGAAGTTTCTAGTTGGAAGAGTAAACCAGGTAGTCTCTAGAACTTTAAAATATGTGTCACTTCATGCCCTTCATTGATGGCATGTTTAAAGCTTGGAATTCCATATTACAAAGATGTATTTTGCGTTCCTTAGATAGTATCAGTCATTTTGGATTCCTATCAATTACCTGTTTCAACCTCTTTTTTTTCCTGCATTTTTCTGCTGGCCATTTTGGTAATTCCTGGATTTTTGTATCAGGCATTGTAAGAAAAGACCTTCCATTGTCAGTCCTTCCTGTCAACAGCAGGAGGACAGTTTCCAGATATTACACAAGTGATCTACATGCCTGACCTTCACCTATAGTGCTCTCATTGAAAATAGCATTTAAACCACATCCATGCCTGTCAGCAGGTTCTCCCATATTTACACCAAGTTGTTCATGTACCTGCTCTTTCCCAATAGGTTAGACAATCAGCACATCATATTTGTTATTACTTACCTGAAAGCATATTCCAGGGAGGATGAAATGTTCAGCAGGGTATTCCCTGGACATGTTCTTCCTGTCACACAATAGTCTAGCAAGGCTCATTAGCAAAGAAGAATTGCAGGTTTCTTGCAGTGGTTGCTTTATCTTCCATGAAGGTTTGCTGGTAAATAAAGCCCACTGGATTTTGTCTGACTTCAGAGTGTGTTGAAAGGTGCCTGTGAATAGAAGTGAACACACCTTCTAGCAGCATTTTCTGTTACACTGAACTCTTCTAATTGAAAAGCAGTAAAATTAAATCAGATTAATTCCCTCACAGCATATAATGATATATAACATTTGCATTTTGGGTTTTTTAATGTATCCATAGTAGAACTGTGCCACTGGGAATTTTTCCTGTCAAGGCTACAGCTCCTGTAGAAACAAAAGGACTGAGATGAACTTTCTGAGCTTTACTGGTAATTAGGCTGGCAGCCCCAAACCTCACTGCTTCAGCAACCCTTTAATTTAGATGCCCTTGTGGTCATCTCACAGAGACATGTTTTTAACTTAAATAGTTTTCTTCCCTCTGCTTGTTGTGAGTGAGTCTCCATCCCAGACTCCACTTACTGAGGTCAGCAGCCTCTGCTCCTCCCCTCACGTGCAATAGATGCTCTGCTGCCATGATTACACTGCCTGCTTACAATTTCTCTGTCATGGCTGTGCAGTGACCAGAAGGGTTTTGAAGTGGAGACCCCACAGGAATGAATACACCCTTGTGACCACTGAGAATGACCTGTAGGACACATCCCATGTGCCATTTCAGCATATAAGTAAAGTGGAACTCCAGGTAGCTACAGATCAAATTCCTTTATTGCCCAAGCAATGCTGCTTATATTTGAGGAGAAATCTTTATAAATCTAAGGACTGTAATATGGCACCATGTAGTTGTGATTCCATAATTCATGTGCTGAGTCAGCTCATTCCCATGTGAAGAAAGAAGTTACTTGAGAACATGCTCCTTGGTGTGAATTTCATCTTGCTCATCACAGATAAAATGAAATTACCAGAAATACTTGTCTCAAAAGCCATAAGTGTGGGCTTAATCTACATCAGTGTTACAGCAGAGAAGTTCTAACATATTCCTACCAGAAAAAAAATGTTGATAGGTGCCATTTTCTCCCCAATTTCTGCTTCACTAGAAGAGAAAAATTAGTTCAGCTTCCTTGGTTCAATGCAGCTGTGCCCAGATTAAACTTGGAACTGCATGGAGAGAAATCAATATAAAACAACTGACAACAAAAATGGCAGATGGGAAGAATTTCTCTGTATAAACTACAGCTATGTTTTGTCATGGCCTTTGCTTGCCAAAGCTGTTCTGTGAGCAGTAACAATGGGTTGCATAAACAAATTTAAGGGATTGATGGAATTTGATTTCATGCTTTGTTCTTGCTAGCTGTCTGCTGTGTTAAGCAGAGAATCCATTTCAATACTCACTGTGCAACATTCTAGAAACAGCTGTGAGTATTTACTTCTAGGGTGCTGCCTAGGGATAGCTGAGTTTCTTGGCAACTTTGTGTTAAAGCAATCAGTGTCAAGACATCACCTGGAGAATAAAATTATTTTGCTGACCTCTGACATGATTTGATGCCTTCAATACCAGATACTGAAGCCTCTGCTCTTCTTCCAATCCTGCTCTTAGTTAATACAACACTGAAACGAGAATATGCTGTTGAAAGCTGTCTCTGCTTCCTAGCAGGGAGACCATGAGTGGAGACTGAATTTACACTCATCCCTTTCTGCTGCCCCATGGCTTTGGAAACACTGTAGAAATAAATTGCAGAGGGTCTGTGCTTTAGTACCAGCTTTGTCAGACAGTGAAATGCGCCTCTCCTGCACAGAGTCAGCCTTGCACACTAAAATTGCTTCGCTTTGGGACTTCATAGGTGTCGTCTGCATTTTGGCTTCAGACCAGCAAACTAGAATCTCAGAGAGTAATCTCTCAAATCCCATACACTTGCTTAGCATAGCAAGTAAGAGCAAGAAGCTGTGTTTGGACAGCATCCCAGTGAGACACCATGGAAAGTATGGAACCAGTTAATGTCAGAAACCTGTACCTTGATGTGAATCCTAGTGCTACAGAAACACACCTCTCAGATACCTCCTTCTGGAAGTTAGGCTCATTGATTTGCCCAGAGACCTCTGCCAGGACCCAAGTGAGAGATCTGAATGCACTTACGCAATAACCTTGTGAAAGCACACCCAGTAGCATCAGGCAAGCACCTCCAACAGCGATTGTTTGTATGGTTTTTCCTGCCATGCCAGAAAAGGTTGAGCAAGGGATGAGGTAAAAGGGCATGTGGGGAGGTCTTCTCTCTGCATCCTACTCAAAAGCAAAGTCCTGCTACTTCCACTTCCTGTGCTTCCACAGGCTGATGATAGGAGGGGTCATTTTGTTGGGAAATACAAGGTAGGGATAGTAAGACAAAGTTATAGCAGAATCTTACAAGAGAAGAATTAAAGTGCAAATCCTGTATCTTCCTCCCTTGCCCTGCAAAAGTGTCCCATCTTAGCTCTGCCAAAGAGCAGGGAAAGCTCAGCAGCGCTGAGACTCTGAGATCCTCGGGGAGCCTCAGGCCCCAGTGTACCATAGGAGAAGCATTTTGGGCCATTTCCCCCGGCATGGCTGTCACTCCATATCTCAATAGCACAAAACAGTCAATCAGTGGCCCAAGTGATGGTCTGACAGGCTGAGAGCTGTGCATGGGTAGATAAGTTAGGAAGACTTCAAGCATCTGCATGATCTGCTTTAATGCAGGCCATTTTAGATTTAAAATGCACTTGAACGACCACCCTAGATTAATTCCTACAGCATGAATTGTACTTTATAGTGCCATTGATCTCATTATTTCTTCAAATTCATTCTTTTTACTGTGAATTTTATCTGAAAAAAACCCAAAAAACTACTGTTTCTCACTTTGTTCTGTCACTAGATAAACTTACTTTCTCCAATACCTTTATTAAACCAGTGGTGCAGATCCTCTGTTAAAAACCTGCAGCTGTTACAAGAATTTTGAATGTACATCTTAAAAACCCATCTTTTGCCTCTTGATTTAATAGTCTTCTAAGCCATTACTTCAAAAAGCGATGTTGCCTATTTTTTATTTCTCAGGTTCAGTAGTTAGTGATATGAAATGAATCTCAAGAGAGAAAATAGCTGAAGATGATGAATAGAAGAAAAATGTTCATTATTAGCTCAGGCAGAAAATGAATCCCTTTTCAGAAATTCAGGAAGTTGATAATAGTGGAATTTTTTTTATATGTACAGATGATTACCCTTATGACAAATCTATCACTTTGCCTTCTCAAACAAGTATGATATGTTTTGTCTTTTTTTTCCTCTTGACAAGGGAATTCATGACATAATGTCACCCTGTTGCAAAATGTGTATGTTTCTGGTAATTACTGGAAATTATGATGTTCTTAATTTCCACATTATGCAGGGTGGTTGTGATTAAAAAGTTAGACATTGACATGCAAGAAAGTGCTGGGATAAGTCAGTTTATTTCTCCTAGCTGTAGCAGACATTTCTCTGTGAGGAGACACACTGCCACTCGTGTGCTTTTTTTTAACTGTTTAACAGCAATCCTTGTACAAAGCAGAGCTGTGATGAGATGCTGAATTTCTCTGCCATCTTCAGTGGATGTACCCCATCCCTTATGTAAATATGTTCCGAAACTCTGAGGTCCTTTTTTACTATTGCCACAGAAAGAAAGAAAAAAAAAAAGAAAAAAAAAGAACTGTCTTTCAGCCATTTCCCAGTCTATGTTTTATTTTCAGAGGTATGGAGGCAAAACTTCATCTAAGCACCTCCGCCCACAGTGATGTGCTGCAGTGGAAACTCAGGCAGAGAATGAGGTGTCAAGGTGTCCTTCTTATCTGTGAATCAAAACAGGATCTCTGCCTTCTTAGACATACCCTGCCTTTGGACTTCATTTAGTATTTCTCTCCAAATTGCTCTGTGAAAAAGTCAGCTCCAAGGGTGACAGAACCAGTCTGTCACCATGTGTACTGGTCACTCCTTGCACTTAAAGAGTGAAGTCACAGCTCGTGTTAATCTTGCCCGGCCCTTTAGAACTCCTCAGCCACATTTAACGTGTCACATCTGGCCACCCTTAGGCGCGGTCGGCATCTTTATTCAAAAAGTGTGATGGAATGCTTACCTAAAATGTTTGCCAAACTAAAAAAAGTGAAGCAAAGCCAAGATTTAAGGTTCCCTTGGGAAATGGTAAGAGAGGCTGGCAGCGGGGGTGCTTCTGAAAACTGCTGGAAGAGAAGTATTCAGTAAAGGAGGAGGAATCAGAAGCAGGGATGATCCTCTCGGCAGTATGTCAGAACAAGGCAAGGTTTGCATTAATGGGTTGCTGCAACATAGACAAATCCTGAGAGCTTTCTGAACTTAGAGTTTTTTTCTGACTACTCATGGTAGAGAAGTAATCCTTTAATGCAGTGAGAATTTAGAGTATTGCAACACATCTTTCATTCTCCAAGTAGGAGGAAAAGCCTAACTCCTGAGAAGCATTATAAATTTACAAACTAGAAGTAATTGAATAAAAAATGAATCACAATATTTCTTTGTGTTTTCTGCCCCTTTCCCTTCCATTTTGCACCTTGTTTTGCCAGTTTTTTTCCATCTAAATTTGCTAATCCTTAAAAAATTATTGCCATGGAAAACACAAACTTCTGCAATGAGTGGTGTTCTTGGTAAATTGAAATATTATATAAAGATAGGATGTGTTTATTGAAAAAATTTGCAGTTGACTCAACTTTACTCTTGAAAATAGTCCCTTTAATTCCATGCAGAATGCAGGTAAAGGCCCCTAGGTAGTCTCTTTCCCTGGACTATGGTTAAGGAGTTTGGGCTCAGAACACAAGATGAAAACCTGTTATATAGACTAGACTACAGTATAATCTAGGTTGAGCAATCGCACATTCTAGCATGTGGCCCAAAGCGTTCCAAAATTCCCTGTCCAGGGGGAAAGGAAGAGCAAAGAAACCTTGTGTTGAGTGCCTAGATTGAATTCCAGGAGGCCATTTTGTTATAACTGAATGATTGAGAAAGGAATAACACGCTATAAAATGATGTGGAAAAGATGAATACTGTTCAAAAAGATTACTATGCTAATAAAGGGCAGGTTTCGCTCTGAACTAATTATAAAATCCACCTCCTGCAAATGACTGAATAGGCTCAAGTTGCTTCTTCCTAGAATTTCTTTGCTGTTGGTTATCTTTTAGCAGGAAAGCTGTTGGTTATCTTTTAGCAGGAAAGCTCATTATGTGCAGTGTAGTAGTATAATGAAAAGCAAGAGACGGAATTGTCATCAGTTCAAGAGGATTTCGGTGTTTTTAATCTGACAGGCTTTCTGGCAGTTTGATTTACTTTTCAAACACGCAGAAAATGTATTTAAATCTTGGATGCAATGTACAAAAATTTCAAGGAGATGTTTTTAGCCAGAGCAAGCACCAGTCAAGAGAAGTGGAGCCCTGCACATACGCTCTGGAAGCTGATGTGTGATGATCCCTGCCTCTGCTCCAGAGTGCATACTGGATCACTTTGGCTTATTGAAAAAGCTTTTCCAGGTACAACTGACAAAAAAGGGCCTTTCTGATATGATTCCTATGAAACTGTTAAGCACAAGGAGCTGTCAGGGTGGAGCTGGTGGAAACACAGGACAGCTGAGCCAGAGAAAGTCAAAGAGCCTTCATTCAGTCCTTGGCTAGGAAGGTAGCAGGATGCAGTTGGTACTGCATAAACAGGACAGATGTGTGGCAGCTCGCTCAAAAGGTTTCTCTTTCTCCTGCAAGGCCCTCATTTTCAAAGTCACCTTGCTTTCACACAGCTTTTGTCTGATCTCACCCCTCTCATCTAGCATCAGAGGCCTTTTGGTCCTACCAAAGGCTGTCTAAAACTTGTGCTGCCTGAAAGAAGCTGTTCTTTATCTTTCTGAAGCATCTGTTCACCATCTAATTTCAAAGCATAGCTGAAAATCCTTTTTGTTTATTTGCTCTTTTCCCCCATGCCAATTCTTTTAAATTTCTTAATCGCTTTGTTGTTGTTGTCTAATTTGTAAATTTTTAGATGTGGTCCTTTTTTTTCTTTTGAGAGCAAAAAGACTGCCTCAGGTGCTGCCTTATGCATGGCAACATATATCAGAAATTTATTAGTTAATAATACTTAATCTCCCCCACCCCCCCACAGCATCCTCATTCTGTTTAAATCAGTGTAATGATTTGGACCTCTTTTGTTTCACCTAACAAAAAAGCACAAGAAAGAAACCAGTTCTTTGAGAAGATGAAATAGTTAATCATGATGGATTTTCATACACACCAGTTGTGATCAATTTTTTTAAGGTTTTTTTTCCCATAATGCTCCAACTCCCCTGTCTGACAGTGGGATGCTTGTCATGACTCTGTAATTCATAGCATGCAGAGAATGTATGTGCTCCTTAGTGCATGGAAGAATAACTTTGGTTTTCCTTTCCCATCCCTTACCTCCCCTTCCACCCCACTTCTTTCTTCATCCATATTTATACCATCAGTGACAAAATAAGCAGAGTTACCTCATACCATTTACTTCAAGGCTTAAGAAATTGGGGTACATAACCAGTTGGGTTACACTTTTCAGTTTATGTGGATTTTTTTATTCTTTCAATTTATAGACTGAAATCAGGAAATGCCTTTCTCTTACAACCAGCCACAATCCAAGGCTCTTAGAGAAGAAAGAGGAAGGGCAACAAACCTGGTGAAGGGGCTGGAGCTCAATTCTCATGATAAGCACTGAGGGAGCTTGGGGTGTGTAGTCTGGAGAAAAAGAGGCTCAGGGAGGACTTTATCACTCTCTACAACTGCCTGAAGGGAAGGTGTAGCCAGGTGAGGATTGGTCTCTTCTCCCAGGTGACAAGTGACAGGACAAGAGGGAATGGCCTCAAGTTGCACTAGAGGAGGTTTAGATTGGGTATCAAGAAAAAATATTCATGGAAAGGTTGTAAAGCATTGGAACAGACTGCCCAGGGAAGTGGTTGAGCTCCCATCCCTGGAAGTGTTCAAAGAGTGTGTGGACATGGTTAAATGATGGACACTGTGCTAGGCCGATGGTTGGGCTCAATGATCTTAAAGGTCTTTCCATCCTTAAAGACTGTATGATTCAATAACTCTCTGAACTCTTTGTTTCCCTTCCTTCTCCCCCCACCTCTTTCTCTTGAAATCACTGGTCCAGACAGTCTCATCTCAGCCAAACACATCTTTTAAATGGCATGCATACATATCTGATCTTTTAAAATTCATTTTTCAAGTAAAAGGATTTCCAAGTAAAATTCAAGTCTTTAGTATGAGTGGGAAAAGCCTTGAGAAGAGATATCCAAACACACCATGCTGAGCTTATGTCAGATGCTGCTTGCCCTGAGCACCTTCTGAGCCGCGTTACTTGAACCTGCTTTCACCAATGCAGCCTTGCTAAACATTTTACCATGTGGTTGGCCTGCAAGTTGTATGCCACTAAGTATGTTTGAAATCTGAGACTTAGACAAAACAAACTATATTTTCACCAGAAAACTGATAATTGCATCTTATTCCTCCCTAAATAGTGTTTTTGTACTGAATATTTTTTTTTTCCTACCAAGTATTTGGGGATAAAATCTTCTTTTAAAAATTGTAATGATTATGAAAATAGCATTTAAGTTTTCCAAAATGTTTGAACTATGGAAAATTCATTCTCCAAGAACAAGAAATACAGATGATGTGAGCGTAGCAGTAAAAGTAATTGAAGTTGTAAATGTATGAAGACCAAGAAGCTCCACTAGAAGTATTCATGCAATGTGATAGTTGCTATTCTTCCCTCTGTAAAAGATGCCTGTGGCTAAACACAAGGGTTTGGATGTATACACTCAGTTACTGTAAAACTCCTCCTACTGAATCCAGCAATTCTGAGAACTCAATTGAAAGGTTTGGAAAAAATATGTGAATGTTGAGTTACATCTGTAGAGAATAAGAATTCTGCATCTATCATCAGTGCAATAGTTTAGAGGGGAGGAAATCTCATTGAAAAGCAGGTACAACAAGTATGATTTGCCTGAGTTTCTCCTTTGAACTTAGAGAAAAATGTTCTCCACCTAGGTGAGCAAGAGCCAGCTGCCTTCTTGCTTATACACATGCATGTCTGGTCCTGTGGAGTGGGCAGAAACTGAGCTGATGCACTGAGCAAGTGTAATTTAAATAACAGGTTTAATTACACTTCTTGAACTGGAGTGTCAAGTTTGTGACAAACGTGCAGTAATTTCCACTGCACCATATAGAGTCAGCAAATGTTGATCAACAGGTACTGCTTATTTTGTCCTTTTGAAGTTTTGATTTAAAATATCAAACCAGTTCTAAGAACAAGATATGCCTGCACTGGATTCTTAAAGTTTATTCATTTTACCAATTCATTGTTTTTCATGGTACATACTCTTAGTAGCAACAGAAGTTGCAAAGCAACTGCTTTGAAAAGATAATATAGTTTTAAAAGGCAATACTGTTGAGTACTGGAAAAAAAACCCAAGAAGTTAGTAGCTTTTATACAGATTTAAAATTTGTGTGTGGTGACAGTTGATTTCCTGGATATCGGTGGTTGTCAATAATCGCATCCTATTCAGGGGACATGTCATCAAACCGTTCTAAAAGCTAAAAGCTATACATTTTCATTAATCAGTCTGAGATATATTCCCACAGCATTTGACAAATCTGTCCTTCAATCTTCCTTTTTGTATAGATTATGAAGGAAGCCTCTTATATTAAAATTATTTTGCCTCTGGTTAACAGAGAATAATGTTGTTAATGCAAAAAAAAAAAAAAAACCAAAATGTTGCACAAGCGGTTTATTTTTAGAAGTAATTTTCTAAACATTTCATTTATGTCCATTACCAACACTAAAATGGAATGGCGAATTGGGAATTATATTTTAGAAAGAAACCTTTTTTCCTCATTAAAATATACTTTATGCATTTTTAGGTGCTCTGGAGAATTAAAGCAAATAGCTGATTCTCAGGAGGACTTTCATTTGCTTAAAAGTGGGGATTTTTCATTTTTATTTTTTTACTGAACATGGTAGATTAAAAGAAGTTATTCAAGCAAAATAGGTTGTTGAATTCCTGTCCTTTTGTTTATCCCAGTAACTTTTGCTTTTCCAAAAGACTTTAAAAAAAAATCAAAAGCACTTCCATATATTTAAATGCTTATTTGGTAGTTAAATCAGTGTTAGAAATAAACAAATTACCCCAGAAAATATTTTTAAATTCAAAATCTGTCAATTTTATTTCTAATTCAGGCACACTTTTTCTGTTCCTTCGATTTTTCTTCCCTCTTCTCCTAAATCTCTGGAACATTTCAAAGAAATACATTGATGACTGCAGGATTTTTGCCTTGTTTCTATACTCCAATATTTGAGTTCAAGAAATAGGTTGTATCTGATCTGTTCAGTTTTGATGTCCCTGATGTCAAAACTAACACTGAATGCCACCTCAGTCTCTTCAAGATGAAAAGCCAGTTTTGTGTTGTCTTATATCTGCCCCTATGTTTTCCATAATGCTCGATTAATAGCAAAGGGCTCATCCCTTATGCTTTTAAATTAATCAGTTTTCAAAAAAAAAACATTCACTGAAAAAAAATTTTACTTTGTGTTAATTCCCTGCTCTTTTCCTTTGGCAAATTTTAGACAACCTTGCCAATTTCAATCATACTTGAAAAATAATACATTAAAAAATACTTGAAAAATACTTGAAAATTTTTGGGTTTAGTTTTCCAGCCATGTTTGTGAAGACCTATGGAATAACTGAATAGAAAATGGAACATATGTTCCATTTACATGTGAGCGGATTTTTGCTTTTCTATTTGCAACATGAGGATAAGCAATTCCATTAATCAGTTCTTGAATACAGGACCTGATAGCAAGACAGACAGTGAGAGTTTCGTGAGCCCTACTGATTGTGAGCCATTGCAGTTAATCACGGTGAAAGGGCTGTGGCTCTGCAAATTATGCAGGCCCCCAGCCTGGTTCCCTTATTTTTATACCTTTCCATTTGGAAATTCCGATCCTCAGATAGTGTCTTAGCATCCATAACTGACAAGATTGTGCACTATCTTTCAGTGCATTGGTTCCAACCATCACCTACACCACTCCCCAGAAGGGATCCTCCCAAGAAGATTTATGTCAGTTCTGCCCCAGAGCATCCTCTGTGAATGTGAGGCTTGAGCTTTTCCCCACACATAAAGTGTCATGAACTTGTCCCAAGACTTGACGATTGCTACTCTGTGGTGTGATATGACGTCTTGACTCCACGCTCCTCTTGGGATTACTTCAGAAAGAGAAGTTGCAGTTCATGCCACTCTACCACAGGGACAGTGGAATTATGTATGATCCCTCCAGGCTTTCTTCTTCTCTTAAAGCATTAATCAAAAAGCAGCCTTGGAACCAGAAGACTTAGGGGATGATGCTGTGGAAGTGTTCATGACTTTCTGTTGCAAAGTGGAAGAAAGATCTTCAAGAGTCACAGCAGGACTATCTGTGCTGGTTTTGCACTCTGAAATTATTTTCTCCTCAAGGGATGACAACAGTAATAACTCCATTATATGCTAGTGGCCTCTTTCTGTCACTTATATAAATCTTTTAGGTGCTATTGTTCATTCAGAAGCAATCCAAAGAAAGGCTGGCTGATTAAGAAAGACCCAGTTGTCTGGTGTTATAAATACTGGCCCATGGCTTTGCCCTTAGTGATCTGAGAGGTACCATAGGTTGAATTTTTATTGTCAGTACTTCCCCAATAAAACTATTTTTCCTCAAACCTCACATATTAAATTGATTACGCACCATGTCATTTTAGAAGTATGCAGTTGTTGATTTATATGGTCAGACTGGCTGCCAACTCAGCAATTTCCATCCTAAAATAACAGATCCAAAAAAACCCCAAGTCCCACAGTCGGCTGCTTTATGTTGTAATGAGTCAGCTGCAGATCTGTGCAACCACTAATTTCAGCCCATTTGTCCAAAGGGACAAGCAAAAACATGCAATTTTCTAGCAATTATAATCAGTGAAGAACTCTACATGGAAATGGTCAGCAGAAATATCAAGAAAAGAATTTAGACCAGGAAACATTTTCTGCTGTTTTCTACATGCACTCTATATCCATATATATGTTTCCAGTAAACAATTAGATGACAGTCACACTAGTTGGCCAGTTTTAGGAAAAGAAAAAGAACATAAAAAGCTGAAACAAAATGAAAGAAAACCCAAACCTGATGAAGTCAATGAAGTTGCTGAAGGTTTGCAGCTAAGTGTGTAGTGAAGTGAATGGATGCTGGCAAGGCAGGGCAAGTTTTAGTAGTGTCTCTTAACATCATAACAAAATGAATGAAAAAATTTCTACACATGGTTATTTCAGATGTAAACCAGAGAGGCCTTTGTGTCATGTGTGATTCTCTGCCACTGAACAGCACACAGACTAATGGAGAGCAGTCAAAGGCATGGCAAATGTACAGTATTTCTAAAAGCAAGAAGAGATAGAGAGGCAGCCCACAAAGCTAAATAAGGCTGCTACACTGTTCCTGTGTATAATATGATTCTTGGTATTAATTAAGAAGAAGTAAGAGAAGAAATTAGTCTATGTTTTCTTCTAGTAGTTCAAGATACAGAGCTTGCTGATCTCTTCTAGATATTATTATAGAGCTACCGTGTGTTGACCTCTTAAAACCCATTCCACTGTAGTGCTACAGTCTTTTCTTTGGGACTGGAATATGAAAAGCTGTAAATTCAGAGAAAGAAGTGGCATCCTCTGAGTTTTCTAGTGGTAGCAGGAAACTAAAAAGAATCCAACCAATGTAGTATAGCATCTATACTACTGGGATAATGGAACCCATTTCCATTATCTTCTCTTTTGGTACTATGAAGGGCACCAGGCACTGAGGTATCCTTTTTTGTTGTGAAAGAGCCAACGACCATCTGACGATCACTGCAGATACCAGCTTTTATCATTCCAATTACTTATGACCATAATCATGTGTGACTGTGTCATTTTAAGGTGATCTATAGGGCCTTCTACTTGACTTGTGTATTGTTTCTGTTAATGATGCATAGTTAAGCCTAGAGCAGTAACGTAATGAGATGAATCAAATAGAGTTCATTTGTAGGGCCTGTGAAAAAAACATCTTTAACAGACCTTGCATTTAATGAGAATATGGTATTGATTAAATTAGATCCACAATGGCATAAACAATAACACTGAGTTTTCAAAGTGTGCTGATTGAGCTACTACTTCAGATTTAGGCTTTGGGGTTAGAAATGGGGTGAATGCATATCCATAAATAGTCTTTGCTTGGCATCAGTACTAATTAGTGTAATTATATGCCAATGTCATTTGCTTAATTTATGAGTTGGCAGCATGGCTGAAAGTAGGGGTTTTTTCTTGCCTTTTCTGTTTAGAATTTGGTTATTAGGATGAGGTCGTTAGTTTACAATTAAGTCACTTTATTTCCTCTAGCTTTAATATTAATGGAACACTTCATCACTGGAGCCCGTATCTTGCCTTTCTGGTAAATAGAGGGAGGAACTCCTATGGGGTTTAGCTTCCCACTCCATCATTAAAGCGGCAGGAGGAATTTCTTATATGTGTTATGTGAGACAATGAGGCAATTTCTGATTAAGTCATTTTTATACACACATTCCCATCTTCATGCCTCCAGTGGGCTTTTTGGATCTTACTCCTAACCTTCTGCCGGCACAGTCCACCGGTTCAGATGTGGAAGAACGTTTTGCTTTGCAGGGAGGAAAGGAGTAAAACTGGCTGTAATTGACAGAGTTTTGCCAACCCAAACCAGCCCTAAACATTCAGTTCTAGGATATGTGTCTGGCAGCAGTTGACATCAGGTCCCTCTGATGAAAGCTTTTTATCCTTGATGTGGAAAGGGGATAAGGGACGAGACCTGTTCTTTGGATCACCCTAGACTATGAGTGTGCCACATAAATAACACATGGTGATAATGTTGTTATCACCATGTGATGCTGAAAAATAAACAAGCAAAGCGATCATAAAAAGCTTGGAGAGATTAATTTTTTTTCTCTCACTCCATGCCGTTCCCTCTAGTGGTGGATCAGAGGAGGAGCTGCTGCCTTCCCGCAGAATCTGCTGCAGAGCACAGCAGGCTCCTTGCTACGGAACTGGGCAGCAAATGTTTGAGTCACCTTTCAGGACGCAAGTTTATAAGCAATTGTTTCTGTCATTTTAAATACTGTATTTTCCAGACAAGTAGTCATATCTTTTCATAGGTTTTCTTTTTCTCCCCCCGAAATTAAATAACCTACAGCTCTATGCCACTGTTGTAAAGCACACACTTCCCTTTTACAGTTCTCTTTGCCAGCAGTATCCAGTCAGAATATGAGGCATGCTACTATAGTAGAAAACTGTATTTTCATCCCAATTCACTAGTTGTGTCTTTCATATTTCTAAGTCATTCTAGATATGTTTTTAAAGAATCCCAAATCTAATGCCCCAAGAGCGTGTGCTATGGCTTTTTACCAGCATAGCTGTGTTTCATGTACAGCATATGTCCCTGCATATAAACTCTGCCTGAGCCTTCTGAACTAGGTATCTTGAGTTCATTGAAAAGGCTCCTCTGTGTGGTTCCTGATAGAAACCCTGCGTAGCTGCAGTGCTGACCATGTGAGGATGTGTCAGAGTGGGACCCTTGCCAAGTCTGGCCTCCTTCCACCCTCTCTGTTTGCCCCTCAGCCTCTGGAGGAAGGTGCACCCTGGAGAGCTCTGCCCCTTGACAGCAGGATTAGCTGCTTTAACAATTTGCTGGGTTGGGTGGGAGTACAGAAAGGCTGAAGCTGAGCAGCTGGCAGGGCTCTGAAAGCAGTTAAAGGGAGAGCTGGGGATATTGCCTGAGAGTGGAAGTCCTGTGCTGGCATTCCTTCATCCATCCCACATTCCAGCCTTCTGCATTCATCTCAGATGTCTTCCAGAAACCTTCCCAGGAGAAACAGCTGCCTCACGCTTAAAAGAAGAAATATTCAAAAGCTCCTGAGGTATTAAATCTTGGAGGATTGATGCAATTTCTCCTCTTTGACAACACAAACAGTGTTTAACTCATCTCTTGCTACAGTCAGGGGCTGAAAGACTGCCATAAAATTTTATGTTTGTTTGAATAAAAGATAGTACCTTCTTCAGGTTCTCCATAGTCTTAAAAGTGGACAGCTCTTTGATATTAAATCATATAGCTTCACAAGATTTGAAAAGCCATATTGAGAAAAGGATTGCAGTGATGTGATGGCATGTGTGTTCAAATTTTTAAGGTCTCTAAGTACTTTAAGCTTATTCATCTAAAGGTGGCACTTCGGTGGGTTTTTTGAAGTATCCCCTATTAGTCAGGAGACTGATAGATAATTTAACAAATACCAATTTTTTGACCCTTTGAGACCCTAAATATCTTAGAAATAAGAAACAAGTGAAAAAAAAAAAGTGTCTTTCTGTCCTACAGTGGCTGATGTTTTACTCTACTGCCATTGGAAGGTAGAAATGAATACTGGTCTGATATGGGGCTGACTCCCAGTGATTACTCACAGACAGAAGTAGCAGCCTGACAAGAGTCTGGCAGAGGCTGAAGCCTGAACATCTACACACATGGATACGTTCGTACTTGTATTGTTGTAAATAGGCAAATTCTGAGTTGAACTTGCAGCAGATTAATTTAATTGTAAGTAAAATGTTGGGTAGATGCTCTGAGTCATAGACATATGGACCCATTCTCGTAAGAGTGTGGGTCAGCTTGTGTTAACACTTGGGATGCTGTAAACCTAGAGTAGCTTCCTAGAGGCAGTGGCTTTAGCACAAAATTTGCCAGGGTGTAAAGGGGAACAGGTACCTGAAGAAGGGTGGTTAAGACACAGAAGAGAAATTAATTGCTATGGTATACTCTGTAATTTTGCTAGAGGAGGTAGAGATGACATTGATATTCTTTAGAAAGATAAACAGCAATTGTTCTTCAAGATAGAAGCCAAACTTCCATAACTAAATGCAAATGAAGTACTTTTCCTTCTATATATTTCTTCCAACTTGCTTGCTTCACACGTTTGACAGCATTTTGAGGATAGCTGTGTTTGCTGCAACCCCTAGCATATTATTTAATCAGTTTTCAGTGTTGTGCCCGGGTCGCTGCTGTTAAGTGTTTGCTTGAGTACCAGCTGTATGCCTGGCAGTGCCTGAGAACATGAGGATGACAGCTTGGAAAACTGCTAAGGCAGCTTAAAAATCAGTGTGTTTTTAAAGTGGCATGTCGGAAATGGATCTGCCACGTTCATGTAAAGCAGAGCTTTTGTGGAAATTTGGACGGAAGAGGTGATATGGGGCAAAAGATAAGGAAACTCCAAAAACCTGGTAGGCAGGAGGTCTGGGAGGAAAGGAAAAGGTGTGGACGGGAGTAAGAAGTTAAAATAAATTAAAGGTAAGTTTATATATATATACATCTATATAGACATATAGATATATATATAAACTAGAAAAATTAAAAGGACCCAGAATTATACTGAGCTTGAAGGATGGTGGTGTGTTTTGATTCTAAAGGAAAGCTAAAGGTGAAGCAAAAAATGGTGGGGTGGGAGGAGGAAAGAAGAGAGGTGATTAAATTTTCAGGCAAGAAACACGTGTATAGTTGGCAGCACTTTGATTTGTATGTTTTTGTGCACACAGGAAGTTAGGAAGAATGGAGGCTGCAGTAATTAAAATGGGAATATCTGTTAGAGATGAAGTAAAGGATTGCACTCTAAGGATGGAGATGAAAAGGTGGATTTTGAAGATGCTGAAGAGATTAGTGTCAAGACTTACAGATGGTTTGGATGCAGCTAAGGGGGAAGAAATCAAACACAACCCCCAAATATGGGCTGGAGTAATAAAAAGAGAAGTGGTATTGCCAACAGAACTAGTAAAGTTTTGTGAGGAGAGGTAAATTTGTTTTGGCCATAACCCATCAAAAATGACAGAGAATTACAGGCTTTCTTGGACAGCTTATTCATACTTAAACAATGATTTTTTTCATGGAATTAACAGCATAAGCTCCCAGAAACTGAAACAGTTGCCAGCTAATTTAAAACAACCTTACATAGATTTGTAAAAGGTCTCACATTTCAAAGCTCTGTTGAAATGTTTGGTAGTTTGGGTATAGGTTTTCCAGATACCAGTGGGGTAGGAGAAAAGGGAAAATGTAATTGAAAGATCCTGGAAGTTGGTAAGAAAATTTAAGACAAAATGTTAGTACCTCGACTAGGTAGGCTGTATGTGCAAAGTGCTCAAGCAGGGACATTAGACCAGATGGCCCCACTATTGTCTCTTTAACCTTACCTATTCTCTGCTTCTGTGATTCTGAACTCGGTACTGCATTTGTTTGTGCATTCCAGATGGGTTTTGGCTTTTCTTGTTTCATTTCTACTTACAATGACAAGCTTTCTATATTCATTCCAAGTGGCCTGACCCTGCTTTATCTCCTGTGTATTTCCTGCTATGCTTAAGTAATAACAGGAGTTCTTTATTCATCCAAATATGATAGCTAGTATTACTCTTGGTGCCTTCCTGGACCACAGTTCAGAAAAAAGCTGTTTCTCAGCCATTATTGATACAGCTACATAGAGCTGTTTATTCCAAAAATTTTTACAGTGAAACAAAAATTACCAGTTTTAGTCTATACAGCTGAAAGTCATGGTTCTTTCTTTCAGGATTGACAGCAAGGTTTGTTTTCTG
Source organism: Ifrita kowaldi (assembly GCA_013398055.1). Classification (NCBI taxonomy): domain Eukaryota; kingdom Metazoa; phylum Chordata; class Aves; order Passeriformes; family Cinclosomatidae; genus Ifrita; species Ifrita kowaldi. Next base: position 1,230,398 of record VZRS01014842.1, read on the forward strand.
CCAGTTTAGGTCTAGGGTATCCATGAGAAATCACCTCCTAATGAACCATTGTGGACTACCCAAGTGGAAGAGTCTGACAGCTGTTTGACAGGCATGCATCAATAAAGTGGCAGCATCCTGACTCAGCTGACAGACAGTGTTGAAACGATGAGTTGCCAATATTATCATGGCATTCACAAAACTAAAAAAATAGTGAATTATGCATTTCTTCCCTTCTTCCTTTGCTGTCGTGTGCTCCCAAAGTGGGATGCCACTGCTGATGCCAACCCTGCTATTCCTTCTGGGGAGGTAAGAGCAGCCCCCGCTCCTGAGGAAGGCATGAGGGCAGCCACGCTTTCCTTTCATTCCTTCTGTCAGGGCCCATGCAGAGTAAAGTTCTGCAGGGGCACACCTGGGATCCCAGCAAAGGCATGTAATTTTAGAAGCAGAGAAGTAAGTATGGCAAAGAGATTCCTATGCCAGTGGGATACTCAGAGTAACCTGTCTACCATGTGACAGTACAGATCGAAATTCTTGAGGAGTGTGTTCCCTTTTAATCAAGATACAGATGAATGTACTACCTCTTTTTCTTGGTGCAAAACAGAGTCTGTAGTGTGGCTGAGTTTCAAATGTTAAAATGTATTTATAAACCTAATGCTTCCTCCAGCTGGGAGCTGGAGCAATTCCTGTAGTTACTCAAGGACAGTAGAGGCTGGTCTGCGATAAGAGAAAATTATTCATGCAAAATGTCTGGAATACAGATTGCATCCTTTATTTCTAAACTATTAGAGGAAGGACATGCACATGAGAGGTGGAAGGAAATAAAAAAAAGTAAAAGTTTTAGGAGAGTCAGTCCACCTCCTGCCCCTCCCCTGAGCAAATACTTCCTTGCACAGCATCAAGGCCACTTCAGCCATTTATCAGCTGTCCTGACTATCCGGGGAAGTGCTGGTAAACTGGAGGTCAGCAAATGTGATGCTGTCTACAAGGAAGGTCAGAAGAAGAATCTGGACAACTACGGGCCTGTCAGTCTGACCTGAGTGCCAAGGAAGGTCATGGAGCAGATCATCCTGAGTGCCATCATGTGGCACATACAGGACAACCAGGGGATCAGGCTCAGCCAGCTTGCGTGTTTGAAAGGCGTGTCCTGCTTGGCCAACTCTGTCTCCTTCCATGATAAGGTGACCCACTTCATGGATGAGGGAAGGGCTGTGACTGTTGTCTACGTGGACAAATCTGTGATTCTGTGATCAGGAGTTTGGCTTTCCTTGGCATTGCTATATGCTATCATCAACTTACAGTATTCATTATTATCATTGAAGAAAACTGAGCTGGAAACTCCCCATTCTTAAACAAAGCATTGCTTGCTAATCAGGGTGTTATATTTCTTTTAAGGAAGTCACAGTGTAATTTCCTGCTGAGCAATCTATTATATTGGGGTAGGAAGGAAGCTTTAACTGCAGCCACTACTGCTGTTTTGAAGTGCTGGTCTGCATTTTCTATAGGTAAAGTTTGGGATTGCCTGTTTCATAGATATGTAATGATTAGGGAGAAGGTGCCTTAGAATGTTCTGATTAATTTCCTCATGAACCAGACTGTGCTGTTCCACCCCTTCTGGAAAACTGTTCAGGATTTGTGGCAGTCAGAAGAGCAGAGAGCAAATAAAAGTGGCAGCTGTGGAGAAGCGCCAGCAACAAAGGTCCACCCTTACCCCTTCAGCTCCAGGTTGAAAGTTATTCAGACCATGACAGCTGAACATTTATTTCCTTTGTAGCAATTACTCCCAACATAAGTTTCTTCTAGGACATAATTGGGTCACTTGCAGTGGGTTTTGCTATCTGTCTGCTATGAAGTCTTGCATGAAATGTATAAATGGGTCGAGAACATTAAAATCTTGTGGGGAACTGTTTTCAGGCTTAGACCGGGATTTGTATGTGCATGCTCACAGAGACCAGGCATAAGGCATGTGGTCCTGCGTACACAGACTGCCTGCTGGCAGATGGGAGGTCTGTGCATACTAAGAAGATTGACTTCTTTCCACTTGGACAGTTACAAGAATACAGGAACATGCTAGGGTAGCCAGAAAAAGTTGAAACTGGATTACCTTGTACTTGCTGCTGAGAAATGCAGAAGAGCATCTCCATTCATACAACGTTTTTCCACTCAAGCATTCGACTAAGGAGGCATGAGGCAGCACAGCTTTACTCTTGTTAGAAATAAAACAGCCCTCATCTCCTGACTCAAAAACAGTGCTCTGTGGCTTCTGCTTGGCTGAAGCAGTAGTTCCTGTCTTGTATCCTTGCAGTTTTAGTATTGCTTTCCTGTATAAAGCTTTACTTATCACAGTCATCCAATCCTTTACAAAAAAAAAGGCTGATATTTTTAAGAAAGATAATCACCTAAAAACATTCTATTTCAAAGCTCAAACCATGAAACTCATTGATTTCTTGTCTTGCTGCATTTTCAGGTTGACTTGTCAGATCACTTCCAAACATTGTTTTGGTGGAATATCAGATCTTAATATGTACTTGCAGTGTCCAGGACCAGAGCTGAATGATCCAGTCCTTAACCACTACCTGTAAATCTACTGTACCTATCTCTAGCTTTTGCTGTCACACTGCAACCTGTGCTCTGCTTTGGTTGCCTCCACTATTCATGTTGTTCTCTAGTTGCAGTGACTCAGCTTCCAGAATAGTTCTAGTGCACAGATGTTAATGTCAGAGAATCACTGGTGTCCCCTGCACAATACTGTGCCAGGGATTTTGGCATGGAGCCCATTCAGTCTATGATTTATGTTGGATCAGTGCTAGGGGTCCCAGATGCAGTCTGGTGGAGAGGGTTCATTTTGTCTGTCCTTGAGTTACAGAGGGACAGTTGTGGAACCACAAATAGTTCAACTTCAGCACTGTAATTGCATTTGTTGGTGAAGACTGAAGTGGAAAAAGATGAAGAGGAAAGCTATGGGGAAGGGAGCACATTCATCATTCTCCAGGCACAATTCATCAGGAATTACATTTAGGGTGGCTGAGCAAGGCTGCTCTGTCTGGCTCAGTCTCCTTCCTGTGTGCATGTACACATGTTCACATATGTATATACATATACACATACATACACACACAAACCCAAAGACACCCTCAGTCATTGTATAAATAGAATTTGGGATGCTCACTTGGCTCCTTTACCTGCATGTAAGTGCTTCCAGGTATAACATATGGTTCTGGGGAGCACAGTAACACCACTGTGCCAGCTGAGATCTGTGAGCAGCCATCATCCTCTGCTAAAGGAAACGTGCTCTTTGTCCTGATGAGATGTCATTTCTCATTTACATCATCCCTCTTACAGTACTGCATCCTTCAGGCTGGGGTTCTAGGAGGGCAAAGGAAAAAGGATGGCTTCAGCAGAGGGGTTGGCTTATCTCAAGCTGGCTTCTGAATGTCCAGGTGTTATCTCAGTAGAAATGTAACCCACCACAGAATCCATGTCTGCCACTATAGATCCCATTACTCAGGAGATGCCGTAAAATTTTGTGTATCGTTACTATAAAACTATGAGATTCTTTAAAAAAAACAGAAACATGGCCTGCTTGCATGATCTGTATAGTGATGGGAGCATGAGCATTAATGAGCAACGTGAAAAGCATGGTTTGGAAAACATGCAAATCAAGTAAATAGTACATCAGATTTCAGGTGAGAAAAAGAAGAAGGAGCAAAGATGTGAGAGTTTTCCCTCAAGCCAATATTGTTACTGTGCTTGGTGAAAAGGAGGAAATGTTCTGAAATACTGAAGCAACCCAGACCCGAATGCATTAATTCCATGTTCAAAGACTGTATTATTGTTTGGTTTTAATTTTTGTGACCCACCTGCACATCAGGGGTAGATCATTCTTGCATTCATAAAAGTTGCTCTTTCTCTCCCTATCGGTGCCACAGAGAAGCAGGAGGCTGTGCTTGGGTTCACTGAGCTGGAACAGCATATTGATATAAACAGACCTGGGACCTGCCAGAAGAGATGCTGCTTGGCAGTAACACCACCTTGAGTTCAGATAGGATGTACATCTGTGCCTCATTGATAATGTAATAACCTTCATTACATTTTTGGCTGGGAGCACCTGTGCACAGCCCAAGATGTCAGCCCAGGGCAACCATTTTGATTGAGGTGATATTAACAGCTCTCATTAAAACTGATGACTATAGCAGTGCCCAATAGCACTGCTGCACTAAAGTGTCTGTCAGCATTTCTGTTACAGAGCTCTGTTTTCAGGAGTTAATAACTTAGCCATAAAAGTTTTCCTACCTCTGAGCTGGAACTTGAATACAAAATATCAGACTGAGGTTTCTTCAAAGAAACATAACTATTACCAGTCTGACTTTCACTTTTTGTTCTGAGTCTGCTTTGCTTTCTTAATAGTGCAATGGCATTTATCTGGCAATTGTAAGATGCCAAAAAAAAGTCATCTGTCTTCCTGGGCTGAAATGAGGGAGCTGGAAATGCCTGAAAAGTCTCGGAAGTCCATTGGAGGAGGCATCCTCCCTCTGCCCTGGGAGGAACTGAACCAGTCTATTACCTAACCTTTAACATTAGACATTGTGCTAACATATAGCAATGTGATTACCTTATTTGTACTTGAACTTTGGCTTTTTTTTTTTTAACTAGTTTGAATGTATAGACTCTAGAGCAGTATTACATGTCTGGATAATAATTGTCTCAACAATAATGAAGGAATAACTATTTCAGATAAATATTCCTCGTTAAATTTCTGTAGGTAGACATGCTTATTCAAAATAAGAGTTTCATCTTAATACCAAGTTTTCATACGTTGGAGAGTGCATTTAAGTAGTTTCCAAAACTTAGGCATTCTGATTTTGGAATGTAAATTTTTCTACTAAGCTATTCCTGAATGACGTTCATTTTAAATATACTTGCCTCTAGGGAAAGGCCCAAAAAGACACTTATATTCATTTAAACATGTAAAGCCAATGCATAAATACAGACCCTGAAAATGTCATCTTTCCCATGTTTAACTTTACTGGCAAATAACATTAATGTGTTTCAAGGGATTAAATCACAATATTTAATTATACAATTCCTTACAGACACAGAATGACCCGCTAAATCAGTGGGGACCGCAAGACAGCAGATACATGTCAGCAAAAAAGAATGTGGATAAACAGCAATTATAAAACAGATCTGACAAGTCAAAAATCCAGCTGAACTCTAGAAGTTTATATTTTGGCACCTGGCTCTTTGCCAACACCAATGTTTCATACTTGACACCTTACATGGACAGTGTGTGCTTCTGAGAATATTCTTACACAATTATGTGCATCTTGGCGAGCCAATGTCCCCCTTAGGGAAAGGAGGGGGTGGGAGAAAGAGAGGAGAGAACAAATAATGGGAACATTAATGATGCCTCTTATTAGTCATATATTATATAATCACATAATAATTTAAGTTGAAAGGGATTTATGGAAACCATTTAGTCCCAACTGCATACTTGAAGCAGAGCTAATTTCAAGGATGGATCAAGCCTTGTCCACTTTTGACTATCTTCAGGGGTGCTAGTTCTGCTAATTCTCTGGGCTTCTGTTTCAGTGCTGAGCCACTCTTGCTGTGAAGAATTTTGTCTTTCTGTCTAATCAGAGTTTCTCTTGTTGCAATTTGTGACTGCTGGCTCTTGTCCCATTGTCATTCATCTCCAAGTCAAGTTTGGCTCTGTCTTCTCTACGTTCCTGCTTTCGGTAGGTGAAGACTGGTTAGGTTGCCCTTCTGCCTTCTTTCGTCCAGGGTAAGCAGAGGTGGCAGTGTTTGGCTTGGGCCCAGCCTCTGCTGCATTTCTCACTACTTTATGAGTATTTCTCTTGTGATGTGTGGTCAAACCGGCCACAGTGGTTTGGATGTGATTTCAGGTTCTAGAGAAAAGAGAAAAAACTTCTCCTTAGACCTGCTGGGTATTATCTTGCTCATGCAAGCTGATATAAAGCTAATCTCCCACACTGCCAGGGTGCATTGCTGGCCCATATTCCACTTGTTCAACAGGAGCCCACAGTGCTTTTCTGCAAGGCTGCTGGTTGGGCAGGTCAGGCTCTATCAGTGCCACCTATGGTCTCTCAGTATACTGATGGGTGATACTGTAGGGGATGTTGTGGTTGTTTTGTTTTGTTTGTTTGTTAAAAAAAAAAAACACACGAGAAAACCACTCTGCGATTTCCATGTACTTTTCTTTAAAAAGCATTGGAGATGAGAGGACACAGAGGGAAATTAGTTCTGTTAGTCTATGGAATTAAGGCTATCAATGAAAGAAGGTCACTTCACCAGTAAGTTATACTCAGTCTAGAACTGCTTAACACATGTTTATAAGGTTTCATCATCCAGAAAATTTGGGTTGTATACAGGTGGGTAAAACAGGCTAGGCATCCTTTCCATGTATGTTACCTAAAGAACAGCACAAGGGTATGCTAATCAAGCATTCCTCCAAATGCTTCAGCAAGGTAGGGGAATAAACATTATGACCACTGTAGAGGAGATAGGAAAACTGAGACACAATGGTTCCATTTTTACCAGAGGTCCATGCAGTAAGTCATTAAGGAAAACAATCCTCCAAAGCGATGTAGCAATCTGTCACCTAAGCTATATGTGTATTTTAAATCTAGTATCTTTACACTTCTAGTAAAAATCATTTGAAGATGGTTTGAGGAATGCATGAGTGTTCTGCATATTTAAGTTATGAGTTAACCAAGTGGTTCCTATTTTTGTCTTTAAAAGGCAAACACTTAGGAGAGGATAAATAAACTACAAATCAACAGAAAATAAAAAAAATCCATTTTCACAAATGAAAGTAGTATTTATGTCTTAACGTTAGAATGACTACAATTTACAGGAAAAAACCCTCCAAATTGCATTAAAAAAGAATCAAACAGCAGTAAAGTGGGCAGTAAATCTAAAGTTAAAAGACCGAGACAAAAAAAGCTGCGATTTGAGGAATGTGGTTCTCAGAATGCAAAGACAGATCCTTAAATCTTAACTTTCTGGAGAAATCAATCTAAATAATGCCTTTGCGATCAGTCCTTCCCAGAGCAAATAGGCTGTGCTCTGTGTATTGGGTGGTTTAGATTAATTGACATGGAGTCTCCCAGCCAAACCAGAGAGATGGGAAAGCAGATCAGTTGCTTGGCACTTCTCTGTAGCTGAACACGGCCAACAAGCTGTTCATGATGGCAGCAGATGTTCCTGCCTTTGCCTTACTCCAAAATTTGCCATATGAACTTAGTTCATGGTCCAGTCCTCCCAGCTGCAAATTCCAATGCAGGCAAAAGCCCTTCAAAGTAGAAAAATTGGATGCTGAAGCATCAAGACCCAGAACTAGTTGGTGTTTTCAGATAGGTGAATGATAGGATAACAGTAATCTGCAGTGTAGCAATGAGGTTATCGGAACTGCTTCCCCTTCCAGACTTTGTCCAGGCATGGCTCTCTTTTTTTTCAGTGCATAAACACTGAGGTTTTTGTGGCTGGACCCCATTAAAATTTGCACTTCACAAAGTCCATGTCTCTTTTGATGTAGGCCATGAGTTTTAGAGGACAAGGTTCCTCAAGGCCATGATCCAGCCCTATGGAAAAACTGCTGGCATAGGTTTGCACAAGCAAATAACAATATAAGAAGATTTTTTTATTTATACTTCTTTTATCCAGAGAAATCCTGGTTTTGCTAATGAAGGGCTTCACAAACAGCAAATTAAGGCCAGCTTTGTTGCAGAGGAGATTATCTCAAGAGGCAAACAAACTTCATCATTTGCATCAGTGAGTAGGATTGAAAAGCAAGCTCCTCTCTGGAAGCTCTGCGTCCCTTCCGAGCCTCTGAAAGGCGAGCATGTGTCGAAGCCATACGGAGAGCATGTGTGGAGCCTGCTCCTGCCTGCCGTGGGGAGCAAGCAAGGCCGTGCTGGCCAGAGCAGGGCTCCACCCAGGAGACGTGACTCAGGCTGTGGGACTAGAGCCTGTGCTCCAGGGGAATGGCGTTCAAAAACCGCAGTCTCAAGTAAAGAGATCATAATTCCTTTTTAACTTGGGGAATTTGGGGGGCTTGGAGTTGGTTTGGGTTTTGTTTTTTTCTTTTAGAAGAGGAACTAGATGGCACATTGCTCATAATTTTAAAGAAAATAGGGGTTTTTTCAATTGATCACGTAACCTTGCTATAATAAATATATTCGTTGTTTAATTTTTAAGTATGGAAAGTTAAATGACTGGTTTTAAAATGCAGGGATTTTACATATTAGAGGAAGAGAAATGGACCCATCTTCAATTTTATATTCCTTTTTGTGTGACTTTTTTCAGTGTATACAACTTCTTAATGATTTGTCTATTTTACTTTTAAAAAATCAGAAAATATCATGCCACATTTCAGAAATTCTGATCATTTTTCACAAAACCTTTTTTTCTGGCACACATTGTACCATGAGGCTGACTCGTCCTGCAGGGGAGGAAGGCAGAAAGCACACAAGGGTGTTCCTGTGGAAATATGACAGTATTTCTGTATCTGTTACTGCAAGGGCATTTTTAAATATATCATCTTTCATAAATGGGAATTTTGGAGTCCCGTTTGGGACTTTTGGCTTTTTTTCAAGCTAGAGAGAAACCTAGGAGTGATTTTTCTACTGAACAATATTCCAGAGCCTTTGAAGCTCTATTCCTGATTTTCAAAACTGAAAGTGTTTAAATCCATTTTGAAAATAGCACTTGGGTTGCAAGACCAAGGTTGCTTCTGGAATGTCTTGCCTTTCAACCACACTACACCTGAATCACAGGATCTGGTTTGAACATGTTTGAAATGTACAATGTGTCTGGCACCTAATGGCCATGCTTAACGTTTGTTTAATTTTTAAGAGGATGCATTGCAAACCCCATCTTTTTTCTTTAAGATTGGCGAGTTATATAAGCCTTAATTTTTCCACATGCTTACTGACATTTTGACAGAATTTTAAGTAAGCCTTGTATGGGAACCAATTCCTCTGTTTTATGCACCATGCTAAGAGTAATTTCATTATCCCTATGGCTGAAAAAAAAATAGTCTGTCCTGAATTGAAAACAGATCTACATAAAAGAGCATTACATCAGTATCACTGATACACTAGAAATGAGTCAGCTGGGAAGTACATTTTCAAATAAATTACAATGGAATTACAAGCAATTAACTTCTTCCTTTGAGTGACAGAGATATATGAAATACATGTTTTGTTCTTTAAAAACACCTCAAGCTGTTAGTTGGAGAATAAGACAGGAATAATGTGCCCGAAGAGTGGACTACACAGGTGACAAGGCAGTATGTGCTGCAGAGCATCAGGGACTGTTTGCTTCAGCCACACCCATGTAAGCAGTAGATGTTCAGCCAGTTAAATGGTCATCACTGCTTCCTCCTCCAGCTGAAACTATGGCCTGACAGCTCTAATCGTGCTGCTGCCTTGATAACATCATATCAGGGTCTGAAATGTACTTTAGATTTGTTCTTACTGTGCAAGAGACTACAATTCTGTGCGGCTAGCATATTTTTAATTCATATAATAGAATTCTATGAATTCTACAATTTTAAGGATTGAGCTTATTTGGGTACAAAACAAAAAATTACTTACATGATGAGCATTTTTACCTCTCTTGAGGAACAAGGAGAGCACAGTAGTTAGAACAACTTCTTGATAAACCATCAAAATATATTTAAAAATCATGTAGAAAATAGGTTTTCCATAGCCCTTTCTCATTTTAAACATTATGTGTGATTGGCCTAAATTTTTTTTTTTATGAAAGGAAGCCTCATTTTAGCAAATTAAAATGCAATATGTCAGTATCTCAAAATTTGAAAAATACATAAGGCATACTATAATCATTATCCAGTTAGGATGTATTTAAGGACCAGCTTGTGACAGAGGTGACAGAGCAAAGCACAGAGAATTCTGCTGTAGCAAGTCATTCACTTCAAACCTGCCCTTGACTGTTTCACCTCCCTTAAAAAAAGTCAAAGAGTTAAGTTACACTGCTTTGCTATTTTAGTCCATTGTTTTGGCATTTTCATGTGAAATGAAGTCTCTTCTTGGCATCTGGGACAACAGTGACAGAAATTAGAATTGAATCATCTAGATATATGTTGAGTTCAAAAAGTGGTTAGCACAGATGGGACAACCATTTTGTTGATTGCTTTTGGATGGCCTGCTTGGGACAGGACAAGACCGTGGGAGGCAATAAGCCTAATTTTTAAGGAAATAAGGCTGTGAATCAAAGATTGACTCCCTGCAGGAGGTATGAGTTACATCCAGTGACTAAAACCATGTGAAGGATAGGAGCCAAATAGCTGACAAAAGTGGAAAAAAGGATTTCTGTTGATTCATTATAAGAGAAATAATGAAAGCTAAAAAGATTTTGGAAAGCTGGAACAATAGTCACTGGGAGATTTTCTTTCTTTCTTTTAGAGCTGTTGGAAAAGTGGGAGAAAAATCTGACTACTCAGCTACCACTTTCTTTTTTCAAAGCCTGTTGATCGTAAATGTTGTGATGGTGTTAAGAAAATTTATGTTACACGAGATTCTCATAACTGAAGTAATGATGCATTGGCCAGGAGGTGATGTGTTCTTTAGAGTGTCCAAAATTTTGTTTTGTTTTGAGAACCTGCCAGCATCCCTTAAATGACATCAGATTTTTGTGTATGCCAGAAATTACAGCAGAGTACCACGGGACTGTCTTTGCCTTAGAATCAGCCAGATTTTTATTTGGTGGCTTATTTGGTTTCACCTAACACTGAAGTATCAAAAATGTTGATTGATAGAATTAATAGATTACCAGTGTCTGAAACCATTTGAGCAATGGGTGGTCAAGGGTCAGTTAAGGAAGCAGATTGATAGATAGCTCTTCCATCTCTGAAAATCCAGGTCTTGTCCTTGAATTCATTTTTGATCAAAGTTAAAGACACATTCCTTGTTTTTGACTCACTAGAAGTGCTGCTGCCAGTCTTGTGGTGGCAGAGGAGCCAGAGAGATAGCACTGTCCTGGGGGTGAGATTGGGATGGGCTGTTTGTGCTCAGATACATCTTTCTGCATTACTTATGTACAAGGAAGAAAACTCTTGCTTGAATATTTTACCAGTGCAAAAGCCGGGGTTTTTAAGAAAATTTACTGCTCTGTTATCATTAATTTAGGCTTATGTGTATGCTGTTACAGAAGAAACATGGCAACATTTGTAAGAAAAAAAATAACCACTCTGCATTTACTTTATTTTTCTTTTCTGTACAGTTATCTTGTTTGTGTGTGTTTGTAAGATCACCTGGTATTCACAGAATCTGAGTTTAAAATGTTTGCAAAATCCCCAAAAATTCATAAGTTACTCCTGACCTTGCATGCTTTGCAGATTATTATCAGGCATTAGTCACCTCTATTCTATAATCAGAGAGCAGGAGAAATAATCTGCAGAAAAAAAGCCAAAAGTGGCAGTATTGTTTTACTAAATTTTTTAGGTACAAGTTGTTAACATAAAATATGTTTTCCGTAACAGACCAAAGGAAGGTGCCATATAGATTAGGGGAGAAACACAGAACAATGCAGGGATGTGGCTGTTGTGCCATCACACCAACTAGTGTTACTGGGTATCTCTTTGATCAGGGAAGATCCTTACCTTCTCCCTGAGAAATCTACATTTGTCATTTGTTAGATTAGATAGTGGAGCTTTTGTGTGGAAAAATACATCACCTTTACATAAATTTAGTGGTAGTGATTTGGCTGCAGCTGTCCTGCCCAGGGTGCAGTGCTGAGTTGCCTGTTGCAACCTCTGATAAAGCTGCCATGATAAATCCACGGGCTGATTGGTTCAGAAGGTTACACCATACACTCAAGTGACTCTCATTTCCTCATCTAACATAACTAGAGCCCAGTCTTGCAGCATATGGCATTTAAGAATGTGCTTAACTGTAATAAGATAAACAGTTGAATTGAGGTGACCCACATTTTTATTCTTAAATACATGAATAATCGTCCTGTTGGACTGGCACCGCAGCACTTTCCAGAATCTTGTCAGAACAAGACACTGGTTTATTATTCAGCAAAACAAAGTAACATAAAGCATGTATGGGTATGTTTGCACTACACTTGGAACCATTTCAGGACATCCAGCTATAAGACCACAGGTTTTGTCCACCATTATGGGCCTTTTATTTCTTATTTGGTTGGTTGGCTGGTTGAAGGAATTTTTTTTTTCCATGTGTGTTGAACCACCATTAGAGTGGCTGCAGAATGATGTTTAATTCTATTTGTAACCACCCCAGAGACAGGGATCTTTCCACATTGCCATTACTAACAACATGCATTCTTTCAACGTTTCAGAAAACTGATACTCAATAAAGAGGAGCTTTCTAGTTTTGACTGGCAAATGTAGCACAGAAGAACAAGAATAATAAACCAGATCGTGACTTTTTGTTGACAACATCACCAAAACTTTCTATATCCCGTGTATCAATGCATATCTGTGTCTAGTATAGTACTTCCGTTATCAAAGCTTTTTTCAGAAGAAAAAAATAAAATCCTCATTTTCAATAGAAAATTTATTTTATTCCAAGATATAGTCTGTGTGCTTATTTTTTCATGCATTAACTTCAGGAATAGAAATTTATCTTATTTATAATTTTTGGAGGATTCCTGTCATCTGAGCATTCTAAAGGGAAAGGGGTGATGTGTACTGATTAATTCTCTATATGTTTTTATTAGTTAGCAACAATGCCAAATGATTTGAAAGAAGGTTAGTACCTTAGAGGCAGCTATCAGAAAGGCTTTCTTCATTTATTCAGTTACAGACCACATGACATAAAGGACTAATTGTCAAGAACTCGGGTGAGAATTACACACTCTGTTGCATTCTGCAATGTTTCAAGAGTCTTGTAGTTTATATCTCTTTTTGCTTGACAATCCACCAAGTTTTTAAAATTCAGTATATATGTACATTTGGGCATGCATGTAGAAGCTTAAGATGTTACATTTGTTGTCTCTATTACCATTATTGTGAGCATCATTGCAATTACTGCTTCGAGAAACCCAAAATTTCTCTGGTCTGCAAGAGGTATAATCTTTTTCAGGCTGTCAAACCCAAAGAGAATTTAAATTTGAGAGGTTTCAAAGGAATTACTGGTGACATTTCGAAGTTTATGACAGAAAGATGGATAATAAAGCTCTGTCTGAAGCAAAGGCACCAAAATGAGGCACCGTGTTTGCCTTTTCAGTCTGTTCAATGTCAGCCTCCTCTCAGGAGGATCCACTGCAGTGTCAATAACATCAAGATTGCTTCAGGTAATTCTCTGGCTTCTGTAAGGTAAACTTCAACCTGAACTAGACTGTTTGAAAAAGTGCAATTTACCTAAGTAGTCTGTAACCTCTTCTTTTTCCTAATCTGATCTGAATTCTCACCCCTTTGTCACTCACCCTAATCATGTTAGACACCTGATACCAGTTAACATCGTTAGCGAATGAGAAACAACAAAATCTTTACATGCATTAGCGGTCTCTGCAGTGCACGTTTGCTTTAGGTTTCTCTTGAAGTGTGGATCAAAGCATTTCCTGGTCCCTATGGTTCATCTGCTGTGCTTTCTTATTAGGCCTCCAAACACAGGAACTTTACAGCTCAGGCTGCACTTTGATTCAAGTGTAAGATATGTAAGTACAGGGAAGATATTTGCCCAGTCTTAAGACAATAATTATTCCATAGGGTAATTTACATTTTGGCTGGTGTGTCTCTGAGTCTTGCTTAAAAAAAATATAGCTTTTCCCTTTTGCCTGCTATGCATCATTATTTACTGTTTTTTGCATGTCAAAGGTCATCTGGTAAGATAATGCTCTAAAGGTATTCTGCAAGGAATACAGGAAAAGACCCATGTTTTCTTTTCGAAGTGGCTGATACTTCTGCTTATTCTTTGGGGGCTGGAAATTACATCCCTAAGGGGAAAAAAAAGTCCCCTTTGGAACAGTTGTTCCTATCTGTTGTACAGAAATACAGTGGACTAACTTGGCTACTGCAGTAGTTGCCTAAGCCAGCAGTTCTTCTGTCAGTCATGTAAGGTTTTGCAAGCACTCAGAGCAAACCTCACTGGAGATGCACTGCCCCACACTGTCAGGAAAATATTGCTGAATTCCATTATATGAAAAGTTAAGTGTTCTTCACGCATGAAGACCTCTTTGCAAATGTTTTCAATTATCTAAACTGTTGGCCCAGATCCACTGGCAAGAGCAATAGTGGGAGTGTAGAACAAGTGGTGAATATGGTTGTCTCTTTTTGGTTTATTACATTTCTCATGATATTTGGTATTTTTACTAATCCCTAGTTGCTGAATACAGTGATTATATGGGAAAGACAACTTTCATTTAAATAAAATAAATGAGAAGTTGCATCAGTGGTAAAATTCAGCCATTGCTGTTGCAAAGAAACATTTGAAAACATACTCTGGAGGTGCAAAACTCCAAACAGAAAAAGAAAATCGGCCATTTGTACAGTAATTTAAACCACTGTAGGACACTGGGGAGTGCAAGCTACAATATTTGAGAGTGGGACGTCCACAATTTAGGGTCAATGCATTGCAGACCCCCTGTTCCTTGCTAGCTTCAGAGAGTAGCACATAGAGTAGTAGTACCCAGTTCACCACATTGATGCAAAACCTCTTTTGCCAAATGAGATGGGAACAGATGAAGTTGCTCAGGGACCGGGCACCTGCAGATAACACCAGCTGCATGTTAAAAGTGATATGCAGCATCCTCCTGCTCTTTTAAAATAGCTTGGAAAATTGGAAGGTGGTGGTGTTTACAAAAATGGAAAAATTCAAACTTGTAAATACTAAGCCAGTAAGATTTCGTTGAGAAGATGAAATAATAGTTCATGTCGTATCTGTTTGCTAGCACCAAAACAAGACAAAAAAAACCATCTAAAAATGCAGGCTCAATGCAGTGAGTGGTGTGGGTGAGCAAGGCAGTTTCTAAAATCCAGCTGAATACTTCAAGAAACTACGCTGATGTGAACCAGTGCAGGAATTACGGGCCGGCAGCAGGGAGCCGGAATCGCCGGGGCAGCACTATTCGGCTGTCCCAGTTCTGAACCCGTGCTCCAGGGGGCCCTGCGCAGCCAAAAGTGATGCTCCCGTCACTCACCATCTGCTAGCCAGGGGGTTGTGCTGCTGCAAGGGCTGTGAAACGCCCCTCTGCAGTCCCGCATTAAATAAAGTATCTCAGGGGCAGTCTCTTCTGCCCAGGACCTGCGCACTTCCAAGAGTCACTGCTTGCTTTTTACGAACCACAGATTGCTGTAGGAGTGATGGTTTATTTGGCGAGAAGGATTTTATTTTCAAATAAGAAGACAACCAGTATGAAGAGCGGTGCATTCTCTGTGTGTTGTGTTTGCATATTTGTGATTGTTTCCGGATTTTTTTTTTTAATTAAGTTAAAAGTGGTCCATCAGGGGCTCGTAGTGCTTTGTAGTTATTTGTTTTCTGTTTGTGAACTGAGGTAGAAGGAAAACAGGTTTTTAGGTTTTGGTTTTATACGGTCTTGCTGTTTCACAGGTTTAAAACAACTGTAGTGCACCTCTTAGAGGATTCCCGATCTTTGTCACATTTGTGTCTGTATCTCTGCTGCCCTCCTCTTCCCATAGTCTTTCAGGTCATACCTGCAGAACTGATGCACACTGGAAAGAGTGAGAGCAGCTGATTCACTTTGCTGTAAAATGTTTGGACTGTCCAACACCTTTTGCTTCCTTTAAATAAAGTGTGTTTCCATATCCCTGAAGGGAAATTCAGACTTCCACCTTTTCTTTTTGCTGCCTGGGTTTCAGCTGTACTTGGTCATGTGGCCTCTGACACTGTACAAGAAAAGCAACCTGTCCCTTTAACAGTTCCTGTCATTGAGACAGGAACCCTTCTTCAGGGAGATACTGGGAAGTTTTAACCAGCAGTATTCCTGTGGCAGAAGAGGCTTGAAATGATGCTTCTCAGAGCTTGGCTAACCTCAGGAGTCACAGACTTATTCCTGATAAGCTTTAGTTATTTCAAAAAGCGGTGATTTAGCAGTTGAAGTTTCGGAGTTGAGAGAAAGAGTTTTTGTTTCTTAGGCAGCCTCTAGTTTTTCCATACACAAGTAGACACAAGACAGTTTTCTAAAATAAGGAGAGGGAATACAATGAATCAGGCTTGCCTGTTAGATGTAGTTGGTTTTGTGTACTAAGATCAATAGAAACTGTGACAGGTCACAGAGTAAGACTTAACTTCTTCAGCTACCTGCAGATTTCTATAAAACGCTTCTCTAGTTTTGTCTCATCAATGGCTGGAATCCAGAAGATATAAAACTGCTTAGTTTTAACAACAGTGCTCATTCTCGCTTCAAAGACCTTCAAAAATATCTGTGTGGCTGACCTGGGACGCCTCTTAAAGATGCAGTTAGAGACTGCCATGGTCATAATCATGGCCTGTTTCCACAGGGCACTATTACCAAGCTTATAAAAAATCATGCCCAGCTTTATTTAGCTTTACAAGGCTTTAACTTCATTCTAGCAGAACCGCATGACCCTGTTTCCCCACACAGCCCCATGAGAAGGAGAGAAATATTAAAAAGGGGGGCCCAGCTATTACTAATGAATACCTGAACTGTGCCCACGAATGCCGCTTCTCAGGGACGTAGGACAGGGCTTTGGCTGTGGCTCCACATCAAGGAGCAGCACCGTTTGAGTAACACCTTCCATAGAGCAGCCTTCTTTCTTTCCTCTTGCCCACCCCAGGCTATGCCAACAAAAGTGTTCATGTGGCTTCCTGATGTACCTGACCACAGAAGTGATTTGGATGGAAAAAAAAAAAATTCAGGTTCTTTTTCTCCCCACCCAGCTCAGCTCCTTGAAGCATTTTACCACACAGCTGCGTAAATAGTTGGCTTTGGCAGAGCACAGGGAGGGAAGCGGGGTGGGCACCAATGTCCAAAGGAGGAGAGCCAGGGCTGTTTAAACTATCCTTGCCATCAGAGAAATGCTCCAAGAATCACAGTCCCAGCTGCATAAAGTCCAAAAGCACAGGTCTAGATTGCCAGCTGCTTTCAGTGTGCATGAAGAACCTGTACAAAATTGGGAGGCCAGTGCATACAAATACAAGACTAGCTCTGATCTGTTTCTTTTGTGGGGGTTGTTCTCAGTGCTATGGACCATGCTGGTTGTTCAAGATTATGTTGTTGGATAGCATCCAGAAGTAGCTTCGTGCCTCTAAAAAAGCACCTTCCAGAGGCAAATTAAAGTGACCTTTGTAATGAGTGGTGCAAGCACTGAGGTCCCACAAACATCCATCATGCTATTAAGATCAGGTCTGTACTACACCAGATCCAGATCAACTGGCAACAAAGATGTGTCCTGTATCAGACTTGGGTGCATGGTTACTCACTTAGCCTGCAAAATAACCTGCAAACCAGCATGTATTTCAGACTTCTGTTTATGCTGGATTCAGAGGACAGAGCGTTCCTAGTCAGGAGTAATGCCTGCCAGAACAAAAAAAGTTATCCTTCAGAAATACCTCAAAACAAGTTATACCCAAATGTAAGTTTGGATAGATGTGGTGGTTTATGCCAAATAGCTAGGTTTTGTTTTATTTAGTACTATGTGCCCTAAAACAAGTTAGCACATTGTATGACAACAACCTGATATTCTGCACAAGAGTTTACAACAGGAAAGAAAAAGAAATCAGCTTTAAAAACCCCAGCTAAATTCAGTTGCTTAAAATTCAGCTAAATCTAAAACACCAGTAGCTCATGAAGTCTGGCATGTTTTCTCTAATTTTAATGCCTCAGGCTTACAAAATGTTCCGAGACAGCTAAATGAAAAGTACTAAGAGCTTCTTGTTTTGTTTTCATGGTGGTCCTCTTCTACAGAGGAAGAGACAGTTAATTTTGGTAGCTACAGCAATGGAGAGTAGCATCCCTATATATTACTGAGTCGGTCAGTGTGTATTTTTTAGGTGCCCAGGAAAAAGCTTTTTACACGATGAGTTAAGCTCTTTGCGATTTCAGGGTTTTGAAGATGTCTCTGGAGGTGGTTGTACCGCAGTCTGTGTGGACGCATTACTGAATACCTGCCTGGTGTCTGCATCCGACTGAGCAGGGTATTTTGCAGAATCCCTCTGGAAGGAAAGCTGGTCACAGAGGCCTGTTTGAACACTTGGGATGATGGCAGAAAGGGACAGACCAAATTTTTATGGAGTACCGTCCTACAGGTCACAGAAAGCAATTTGCAAACATTGAAGAAATGTCAGGGAAAAGAGAGGTAACGTGGTCTATCCAGCTCCAAAAGCATCTGTGAAAAATTACATAGCCCAGATGGCTGAAATTATTTTCACATTTACTGCACATGTAGTCTGGTTTTAGCTATCTCCAGTGCAGTCATTCTGCTGATCTATGGAAGTTATTCCCCGCTCAGTGCATGAGCATGTTTCCCATTCACATAAATAAGAGTTATGTCTTTGTATCCAGGGAGAGGGGATTTTACTTGTCTAGTGCCGAAGCAGCTTCTCACAGGGCTGTTTTCCTCCCACATTCTCAGTTGTGTTCAGCTCTCCTGACCTGCGTTTTCTTTGTTTTGATGTTTGAACTTTTATATTTTAAGTAATAATGTTAGTAAACTGTGGAAAAGGTGACAGGCTAGAAATGGGATCCTTACTAGGTTAAACCACCTCAACCTAAAATATGAGAGGTGGCTAAAAAGAGAGAAAAAAATTTGGAAAATTTTGCAGCATAGAAGCATTTGATTTTATGTGATGATATCACCACATTTTCCCCTCTCCTTTCCCCTGGTACCTATCAATGAGAACCTTGTTTTGCTGTATGTGGGAAAGTTTGCTCTTATTTCCAGGGCTGCTCTCAATTGCTTTTAAAGTATCTGTTGTAAAGTACTATTCAAGCAGTGCCAGTGATGACTATGGCTATCACTGCTAAAAAGTTCTAAGCCATGGCGCATGGCTTTCTTTAGTATGAGTTTAGGTGGTTTAAGCAATACTGATGACCAGGGTACCTCAGCCCCAACAGGCACTGGTACTGCGCCAGCACTCACAGGGTCTCATTTTGACACCTCCCATTTATTTTGCAAGATTGTTGATGGGAAGGTGGAGCTAAGGTTTACTCAACATTAGGTTTGATGTACCGGAGTTTTCTGAAGCAAAAGTTTGTCAAGCTGGAATAGTCAATTTTTGCCACTTGTTCTTCCCCTGTGCAGTTGACTTGGTTATAGGCATGCTGGAATGAGGTTAGGTGTGCTCTTTACCTATGAGCTTCTGGAAGTGTTGCTGATCTGTCTGTTTCTTGTCCCCTCATTTTTACTTGGGGAAGGGAGGGAGAGATGGGAGAAGAGGAGGAAAGCAGCAACAAAATTTTAATTATTTTTAATTTTTTCCTTATTTTTTCCTTTTTTTCTTTTCTTTTTTTTTTTTTTAATTTGTTTTCATTCCTCTGCTACTGACCAGGCCTTCCAGCCACTCCAACCTGTCTCATTCTGTGTGACAGAAGCTGCCATATAACCTTCTGATGATGACATTTCTCTTTACCTTTTCTGTCTCTTCTCTTTGCAGGCAAGTTTTCCTAACATGCTCACTGCCTGGTTAATCAAACAAATTGACACACAGCCACCCTGGGAAACAATTGTATAACTGGAGAGAATAGGGAGAAGGCAGGGGAGGTTTCAGCAGTATACAGTCAGTAGCAATGTGGGATGAATGAGCTCCTGGATAGCACTGCAGGCCTGTTAGCATCCACTCAGCTGACTCCTGCATAAATCGGGGTCAGCTAAAACCACTGGGGAGGGGCGCTGTACTTGTACTCTTAAGTGAGTGCTCTAGAGGGTGCTTGGTCACTGTGGTTCTAGAATAACTTGGCATCGGCGTATAGATAGATCCTGCTCTTTTGCATCCTCTGTACTGATGAAAGGCAACTTCCCCTCAACTCCTTATGGCGCTGGACAAGCGTCCTGTTTGCCCGGCCGCTCCCCGGTTTATCAGGGGTTGCAGAAGAAGCAGATTAGGGCCATTCACACCGGCAGTTTCCTTAGTGCCTTTGCGAGACTGATAGCCCCTGCCGGAGAGGCAGTGACGCCAGCAGGCAGCAATCTCGTCCCCAGGGAGAGCTGCCTGCCCTGCGTGTGTGTTTATCCCCGCAGGTGTGGCTCCTGGAAAGCCTGTCTCTCCTTCTGGTTTTTGGTGCCTGCAGTACTCTCCCAGACCGGTCATCACGGCTTGTCCGGCTCCAGCCATTCCCCCTGGGGAGCCTCTTGTGGGCAGGATCTCGGGCAAGTGTTGCTCAATAGCAGCCTCATCGTCCACAGGTGCCTGTATGGCGCTGCCAAGGGGATACGTGCTGAGCCAGCCTGGCTGTGGCACAGCACGGCCCGCACCCCTATTTCCTCCCTGCTGCCTGGCAGCCTGTGGGGAAAGGTGTTGGCTTCAGAAAACAAGACGGGCTAGGTGAGCAAACAAGAAGAGGCATGAGACCAGCTAGGTGTAATTCCTGAGCACTGCAGTGCTGCCCGTCAAAAGGCAGGGCGCAGCCCGAGGAGGCTGGGATGGGTGGCAGGGAAGCGGGAAGCGTGCCCGTCCCGGTGTGCGGCCGCGAGCACGTGCTGCTCCACAGCCTCGGCCACAGCCACGCCAGGAGAACGCCTTCCTGGCCCAGGGGCTGCGCCGAGCCCAGGCCCTTTCCACAAAGGCAGCGCTGAGTACGGGCATGCCCTTCATCTACTGTCCTCACCTTCGGGAAGTTGCGAACGCAAAGTTTGAGGATTTTTGCACATGGCTGTGAATGTATATTAGCTTGCTTGGCCCAGGATATAGTGAGCCACTGAGAAGGAGTGTTTACTGAAGTGTACCCTGGCATCCTTATCCTTCCTTTGCAGCTGCTATTTACCAGACAGCATTTGTGGTGAATGTAGCTGGCAGGAAACATCGTCTGGAATGAACTGGATGAGTTAAAGAATTTTTCACACTAACATTGTTGCAGGCATTTGAAAATACTTCACATGAGGGCATATTTTTGTAACACCGAATTAAATTAAGATTGCATGAAGCTGGCTCAACTAAATCGAATTTACCATCAAAATGTTTGGTGTTTTTGTTTTGGGTCCCTGCCTTGTTTACAGCTCCTCTGTGTTAGGCTCTGTGTTGCAGAGAGATCATCTCCATCCACTCTATTGACACGTTGTATCACAAATGTGGCAGCAGCACAGCTGATTCATCAGCGCTAGGTGGGGGGTGTGCTTGGGGGATGGGGGGTGAGATTTAGACTTTCTCTTGGCAGTTAAAGAAACTGATTCTGAAAATGCACATATTCCTGTTTTAGTCAAAATGGCCTGCTATGACACTATTTCTTTAAGAGACTTTAATTCCTTAACTAGAATGGGAATGTCTTCTTTAAAAATTGCCAGAATAAAGTAGCAGGATTGTTTTTTCTATAGGCTGTTCTGAGATTCAGAAATTGCTTTCTCCATTCTGGGCTTTAACTTGACAGTCAGATATAATTATTTTTCTTGTAGTTTGGTAACCCATGACTGGAGCTTTATTTAACTATCATTCCAGAAACTGAGAAAACTGCTTAAAAATAGATATAAAAAGAGATCAGATCCCACAAAAACAGACAGCCACTAATATGCATGTCACCCCACCATGCTGAGTCTTTCTTTGTAGGTTGTGCAATCTACTCCTTCCTTTACCCATTGCCTTTGTTTTCTTACTTTGTTCCTTGTTTAGATTTTGTTTAGTACTGTTATTCTCTATTTTTTTCTTGAGAAAGTTTCTAGCAGATTGTGGCTGCTATAGCTGTATGGGAACAGACTATTTTGGTTGAGTTATTTATTTGACTTGGGACTCTCTAAAACCCCCTCCTTGTCATCAATCTAATAGAGATGTTCCGACAGTGTATTAGTCATTACTGGGGTGACATGAAGCAGAGTGTAGTTCTGGAGACGCCCTTCCAGTGAAAGACACTGAGCTTTAAACCTCCTCACAGATGTGCAGAGCTGTACTAGCCATGCCTAACTCCCTTGCATGCTTAATAGGCTTTTTGCCCATAAATCCCCATGTGCCATTGAGATACTGGATCTTTGTAGTAGGGCTGGGTTTAATGGGAAGCCTGGATGTCTCCAATTTATCTCACAGCTCCTGCCCTCAGTGTTGCTTATGGGGGTGGGTGGGGTGCATTGCCGCTGCTCCCTGGGTAAAAGCAGCAGAGGGAAAAGATCTCCCTGCCCAGCACCCAGAAACAGGCTCAGAGCTGGGGCTTTGTCTGCAGAGCTCTGACAGCAGCATGGCCATGAAACAGATGAAGTAAACAAACCAACAATACAGGCATTTTTGTACAGAATAGGTCTATTATTCTTCCTGACAGCATGACTTGGATTTTGAGTTCTCGTTCTTTGTATTGTTCCTTATTTAAAAAGAAAGAGAAAGCAGAACAAGGAATAATACAAATGAGACAGCCTGGGGCTTGTGCTTGCCTATAGGATATTCTTAAGGTTCCGTTGGCGCTACAAATTGGAACCATTTTGTAACCAGGTCCCTGAACCCAGTGGTATTAGTGAAGCAGTCGGGCCTCAAAGTCTGACATGCTGGTGTGATTGATTCACCCAGGACTGTTATACAGACCAATAACCAGGAATCCCTAACCAATCACTTACCAAGACCAATTCATTGATCACTCAATGTACAGCGTTTTCCTTAGCTGGCCGATGGGGCTCGCAGTCAAACAGAGTAACACCCGTGTGTTAATGCCCTCTCCTTTTCAGCCCCAGGGGAGGTTTAGGCAGGAGGATGTTGGGTGGGCTGTGGCAGGGATGCACACTGCTGCTCCTGGGCACACGGAATGGGGAGCCCTGTCTGTGGCAGGCTGCCAGGCTGGATTCTGCCCTGACTGTCCCTGCCAGGCAGTGGCTTCTGGAGGGAGCCCATGGCCAGAGGGCTGCTGGAAAGGTGCATGAAGCTGTCAGGGTTTTCAGACAGCAGTTTGTTGCAACCCTAACTCAGTAAAGCTTCAAAAAATTTGCATTAGATGAATTATGACCTTTCTGGTCATTCGGACTGGAAATCCATACTGTCTGCTGGACACGGAAAAGCTAAGATGGATTCTGGGAGATAACTTTTTCTTCCTTACTCCAGCAGAGTATCAAGGGTGGGGATGTTTCACAAAGATACATCAAAAGAATATGGAGTTACCCCTGAAAGCACACAAACTCCCTGCCAAGGGGTAAGAATTTTGTCCTATCTGTATGGTAACCCTCTCACCTGGCCAAGGAAGTCTTCTGGAGCATTCCCTTGGCTTGAGGAAGTATGGTTGCAGGGAAGCCCTGCCTGTGGGAGAGCTGAGGGAGGGTCTGTTGAAACCCTCATGCTCTCCTAACACTGGATTTTTCAGCTCTGGGCAGTCATAGTAAGGGAAAAGCAATAAAACCATCATCACTGAAATGAGATGCACTGTTACCATAATCAAATTAGCAATCCTGATCCTGCTTCAGGAAAGAGTACATCAGGAACAATAGGTAGAAAATTGCTCTGTGTTTAAAAATTGTTAGTTACTGATTGTTTGTGTGAAAAACATAATTTCTTGAGTGGTTCTGTACCGTTTCTGTTTTTATCTCTGCATTTGTGATTTTCCAGGGGGACACATAAACCCTTATTCCACTTTCAAGACTGTGTGTAAACCTCAATTTAACTGGGCAGTCAGGAAGATCTTTCATTCCACTAGATGCCATTTCTGTTTACACATCTGTAGCATTTAAACATTGCAGGATTGTTTAAATGCATTTAACATTTAATGCATTTATGTTTATGTTTAAATGCACAAACAATGCACAGATTTTGTTTAAAGGCATAAACACTGCATGACCAACTCAGCTCATGGTCTTAAATAATTGGGGGATTTGGCCTAAAGCAAGCAAACTGACAGTGGAAGAATTAAGGGGAGCCACAGAACATATCTCCATTATTGACAGGTAATAGATTAACAGAATAACTTCATTGGCAAATAAATGAATAAATGACTGAGAGTCATATCCATTAATGGCAACCAGCAAACATCTTCCCCACTTAGTCTCTTGATACGGTTCGTAAAGTCAGTGCCTGGATGCCCAGGAATGCCTCTTGCCTCCCTCTTGCAGCAGGAGGTGGGAAAATGTAGTGGACAAGCAGTGAGAGAAGGGGGAAGAGGCATGAGGCACTCTGGTAGGCAAGTCAGATGCAATTAAAAAGTCTTTGACTGAGAGACATGGGAAAATGAGGAAGCAAGCTCACAAAGGCATTCAGAAAGAAAGGCAAATGGGAACAGACACAGATTCTGCTACAGGAGAGCATTAAAATGTCCTGGTCAGGAGATGTGGAGGGGGAACATGAGGGAACACACAAATATTTGATCCAGAGCAGACTGTGAGGGTCAAGGGATGGAGGCACAACAGGAGGAAAAGGGTCACACGTGAGTTAATGCGTCATGCTCACAGACCCAGGTACCTGGAAGGGTTAGAGAAGTCCACACTAGGAGGACACAGGGTACACACAGGTTTGCTGGCATGGGGACACCATGGTCAGCTGCAGGAAGTTCTTGTGTGGCCCTGGGAGAAGTTCAGTCCCTTTTTCCCCATGTCTTTATTGTCTGATGCATGGCAGAGGCAGCATATGCAGTGAGACTGTCCTCAGCAGTGCACTACACAAGATCGATGGCAATACAATTTCCTCAGGAAATATATTATGTATTTGTTATTTTCAATTAATATAAGGTGGGAGAACCAGCTAAAGGTAATTCACTGGCTTACTTCCTACTCATATCTAAAATTTGGAAGCTTAAGCCTATTCTTTCTGACTTTGCAGCTGTTCAGCAGAGGTTGTAAAGCTTTGCTTTCAGTGGCGAAATCGATCAACTTGAAAACTGAAAATTGTCTCTGTCTGACACTGCCATACAAATAAGACAGAGTGCACACTGTTCTTTTTGTTCCTTTTATGCTATAGATTTCCTAGTGTGGGGTAGTTGTACCAGGTTTGTGAAAGCACACTCATCTCTAATTGGATATTTGTCATTAAACATTTATAAAATTCACAAACACACAAAGCATATGGAAGTCTTGTTAAGAAGGATTTATTGCCTCCGTGACTATATACAAACATTTGAACACTTGAATCAGACTGAATCATGAGGTTAAAAATAGATTGGTGAAGTCTTCATATTTACTTCCTCAATTTTAAACCCTGTGAAGGCATAAGGAAGCATTTAAAGTTAGCTCACTTTAATCTTTTTCTCTGATACCAGGAGTAAACAAGGGGATTTTCTTTCCTTTTCTTTCAATGAAAACAGGAGATTCTCAAGACTTGAAATGAAACCCTGAGAAGAGGCAACAGCTTGTTTCCTGCTTCCTTCCCGTTTTGTTTCTGCCAGGGACACTCAGCTGCTGGGCTCAGCCCTCAGCCCTTCTTCACCCTCAGCCCACATGCTGTCCTTTCCCTGGTGCTGAAAACTCTCGCCTCCCATGGATGGTTGGCATTGTGCTTCATGGGCTAAGGCTGCTCCTGCTCACTTTGGCCACAAGGCCATTGCCACTGAATGTAAACGTGGGTGTAAAATCCTGTGAGGATTTATGTCCTTATGTTCTTATGACTGTGAGGACGGCAGCTGTTTGTAATATGCATCTCACCTAATCTCAGCCCTCATTTGTCTTCCCAGAGCAGCAAGGATGGCTGGCAGGGTCGGGATGTTGTGCAGTTCTAACCTGTGCTATTTGTCCCTGTAATATTGAGGTCAGGCCCTCTTTGTCCTCACAGGAGTGTAGCAGAACCAGACCTTCCTCGAGTTGCCCAATTTAATAGCTGCAGATGAAAATGCCACCTACAGCAGCTGGAAAGAGCTTCTGCTAGAGCACAGCTTTGCTTTGCAAACGCAGGAATTGCTGAGTTGCCAAGGTGAGCTTGTGCAAGTAATGGAGCGTGGGGCAATTATTTAAAATCATCACAGTCGCCATCATCTGTAGAAAATGGTTTTCTGCCCCTTCCGGTACTTCAAAGCAACTATACCATTTTTCTCTTGTAAGAAAGACATCAAGACATTTTTAACCTGAAAGGGTGAAATCTGAGAGCGTCAGTGACTTACAACAGTGTGGTGGGACTTGATATATGACACTCCATCTCAGAATCATTTTTCCCTTTTTGAACTCATAGTGATATGTCTTTGATAGAGTATTTTGGTTTTTTAATTTCCTTCCAAATAGAGCTAAAAATGTATTTTAGAAAATTATATGCAGAGACCTTGCTAAGGGCCTAACATGTAAAATCTTTCATGAGGGTGTGTGGGCATATGCCTAAGAGAAATTTTTCTGTGTATGTATATGTAGGAACAAGTCACAGTTTTCGACACATTTGCTTGCTTTCTGCATTCCAAGTTCACTTTCATTTGTGCAGCTACAAAGCTTCTGCTGTTTTTCGTCCTAGATAAGATTCAGAGGGCCACGACAAATTGGCAGTACAATCCTTATCAGCCGTTTTCATAACCGGCAGAACTCGGGTTGGTCCAGTCTGGAGGGGAAGCTGAGAAGGGACCAGCCTGGGCTGGGCCAAGGCTGCAATCTCCGGGTGAAGGGTACCCTCAGGGTGATGCTGGAGTGCTGCTGGGGAGCAAGGCTGGCTGCTCCCTTCTCAAGCCAGAGAACCTGTGTATTCTGGGTGCAGACCTGCCACCCCGGTGCTCTGGCAGTCAGTGTTAGTGGCAGCCAGCACGTGGTGGTGGAAGTGACATACGTCTAGCAGGAAAGGAAGAAGGTGTTTTCAAAGGGGGGGGGCTGCAGCCGGCCAACTGCAGCTGGGTGGCTCTGCCTTTGTTTGAAATGTAGTGCTGGGGAGTCAGCGAGGCCTTTGGCTCAGCTCCTCTGAGCCTTTGTATGTGCCCGTCAATATACTTTTTCATATTTTAGGGAGTGGTTACCCAGCATTTTTAGGACACATGGCTCTTCCTCAGGAATGGGACTGTTTGGCTTGCTGATGCTTTTCATTTGGGGTATGATGTACTGCTTTGATGGCTGATGGGGGTTTTGCCCTTTCTGGGTCTGGAAGATGATGGAGAAGTGAGTGGCACAGATGCTTTGGAGAATAGTCTAGGTTTTAAAGAAGAATAAACTTAATAATCCCTGTCAAGGCAGTTGCTGTTCATCAGTGTCAGATGGTAAGTCACTGAGATCACTCCATATTCATATATTTCTATACTGTATCTTCAAACTATAGATTACATTGATGCTTTTTAGAAATCTATCATATGGTTGATTGTAACTGAATTTAGTAGTTTCTGGCATTGAATATTTGATTGAAAACAGTTACTTTCAAACTGCTTTCACCTGAGAAATAGAAGCATTACAGTTCTGCTGCTTCCTGTCTTCTTATCACAAAAGGTAAGAAATTAAATTAGACAGTTAATTATCATTACAGGTAAGATTTAGGTGTTGGTTTATACATTTAATTTATCCCTTAGAATAAAATTTATGGATAAATATGAATGTGAGGAATGTTTAAATTGAAAGAAAAGAGAGTAATAAATAGAAATTTTGAGCGGTAGGATGTGGATAAAAAGTTAGTTGTGCAGGGTATTGTTTTCTCTCTCTGCTTTAAATACTAGTGAAAACTTGCTTCTTGAATTTAGCTTGAATTCAGGTTGTTTTCCACTTGCTGTATCTTCTAATTAGTCACCTATTGACATTGTTTTAGAGGCAAAAGCAATTGAATGTTGCTCCTATGTATTCACTTGGTCTAGATCTAATTTTCTGTTCAGGGCACCCATATGGGAGAACATAAAAAAAGTTCAGTGATTCATTGGGTGGCTGAAGCTGTTAGTACTCCACAGGGATGGTACAAGAAATGAAATCTCAATTAAGAGTGACTTTCCCTTACAATGTAAAGCCTTTGAATCAGAGCATACCTCCGAGCCTTTTGTCTGCCAAATGGGTGGGGGTAATTCAGTTGAGAAAATGCAGTCAAGATGTGAAAAAAAATGCCTGGGGGCATCCAAGGCCTGTTTCCAATGATGCACGGATGTTAGCAACATGCTGAGCTTTAAGATCCCAGAGCACAATGCGACAGAATAGTCCCTTCTCAGTCTCTGGGAATTAAATTAGGTGTCAAACCAAAGGCCTTTAGGAAAATAAAATCAGAAAATGTTTGGTTTTCAGTTGGAACTTTTATAATGAGTTACTAACTTTCTGTGCGTGAAAGCTTATGATAATATGCTTCTTTGCTGGCATTGAAATGAGGACTTGTCACTATTTTAGCGGCAGTGCCTTTTGTATAAGACGGTTGTAACTTTTAAGTCTGAAACTTCAAAGAAATTCAGACTATATTTCAGCAAAACGAATTCTAAAAATTTTGAAAGTATAAAGTAATCTTTATAGTCCTTTACAGTATATACACTTTATAATAGATGGTATAAAATTGATCTTAAGATTCTTAATTCCTAGAATTATGTGTACAACTGAACTAAATTATTTTTAAAGTTCCAGCAGAGACCCCTGTTCCAACAAAGTATGTGGGTTTCCACAAGTTGATCATCCCACATATTCTGTTACATAAGAATTATAAATGAAAAAAAAAAGGAGGACTGAAGCTAAATGTGTATTCCCTGAACAGAGAAAGTAGACAAAGTAAATGAAAGTAAATATATTGTAGTGGTGCTATACATTTGGTTTAAATTAATTTGAAATATGCCACTTGAAATACCTTGTATGAAGCTATCACTGTGGAGGGAGGATTATATATCTCTTAAGTGCAGATTGTCTGTTTTAAGATAAAATAATAAAAAAATTAAAGAAATGGGATCTTATTCTATGGTTCTTCATAAAATATGAAGAAATCTTTAATGCTTTCCATTTTCTCCCTCTTATAGTCTATCGTAAATAGGCAGTATTCTTGATCTCAGCTGCTCAAGTTTAGGCTAGGCTTCCTGAATAATGAGAATTTTTATGCTAAGTGGATTTTTTTCAGTATTTGAAATATGCTGAACTTGTATTTTTATGCACTGTAAAATCAAGAGGACTAAAAACCTCTGCTTTCTTCTCCATTTCCATTAAAAAAAGAAAATGTGCCCACATAACTTCATGTGTTTATAGAGGGGCAAGGAAATGTCAACTGTCATAAATTCTTAGGTTGAAAATCTTCCAACTGAGCTAGCGCTAACTCCCAGGCAGTTGGTTTTTTCAGAAGGACATGTTTTGTAGACCTAATAACTAGGCCTCTGGGTTATTTAAGGTGCTCTCCTCTGGACTCTTCATAACTGACTCAGATTTTTTTGAAGTGCGGTGTCAGGAATGAGTCTCATAGCCCAGATGATGGAGGTCTTGAGAAGAGCAAAAGATTTATTTTATGTGCCATCTGTTAGTAAATCTTTATATAATGGTTGCTTTTCTATGACAGCAAGAAAGAAGTTGACTCATGTTCAGCCTGAAGCCTGCAGATCCTTCTGTGAGAACTGCCTCAGGGCCAGCTGTCTCCCATCCCCTGCTCATCCTCCTAACTTATTTCTCCCCAAGTGAAGTGTTTTGCAACAATATGTCCTTTTTGCATACTGCTTCCCCTTTGTCTTAGCCCATTTCTCCAATTTCCATATCCATCTGTGTATCTAATCTGCTCTCTGATATTCCTGCAGCTCCTTCTAGCTTCCTGCAGTCTGAAAACTCAGAAATCAGGTTGCATCATCCTCATCAGCAGACACGGTCCTCTCTTACTCATGGTTTTCAGTGCTTTCTGCTGTCCTCTGCAGGCTCAGGCACTTCTTGCAGATTTTTGCTGAGCACCATGATCTGGAGAGGATGGTCACTGAGGCCCCAGAAGAGCCTCAAAATGGATGTCTTGGTCACAAGACTCAAAACGTGAACAGTTCCTCAACAAGTATGCTGTAAAACTATTGAATAGTGTCAAAATGCCTCGATGTATCTTTCCAGTTTGATGAGGAACTACTGGTAAGTACTTTTTGATATGGTTTCCCTGTCATGCACAGGCAGTTTCATGTACACCATTCTCTTCATGAATATGCCAAGTGAAGCAGCATTGGGAACCATATAAAAATGGAGATATATTTTATTTGCTTCCTTCTTATTTGTAAGGTGCATTATTGTACTACTGAACAAAAATTAACTTTATTTGACAATAATTTATAAAGTTTCTCACACAGACAAGTGACTTCAAAATCTTTACGTGCTTACAAATAGTACGTGTGGTTCTTTGTTCCCGAGTACTTTTTCCTGCAAATTTAGGTTGGACTGAAACGTCAGTGAGGCCCCTGTGAAACCTACTTTTGGCTCATAGAGATAACCATTTACTTGCTTTTTCTCTGTCTTCTGCACTGTTGTGCCTAGATCTGCGCTATTGACCTCACCAGACCTGTGTGGAGGAGGATTTTGCTGCCCATGGCTGTGACAGCCAGAGGGCAGAGGCAGCATGGACCAGGGCGCCGGTGTAGGGCAGCCCTGCAAGGGGCTGGTGAGCCTGTGTCAACCCAAACCCCTCTGGTGACCTCTCTGGGAGTGAGAGGGCTCAGCTTCTCTCCTTCTCATGCCCAAACCTCATCTGCCATGACCACTTTCTCTCACATATAAAAGATATGCTTAGTGGCCGGTGGTGTTTGTTTCAGCAGCATTTGGGGAGTTAAGTCTTTCTGCTTACCAGCAGGTTCTGCTATGTGTGATACTATTCAGGAAGAAATCTTTATTCAACCTGCTTTTATACCTGATGTAGTCATCTGTAATAGGTGTTGAACAGTATCAGAACCTTTATTTTCCTCCCTTATTAATGCCCCCAGACTAACTGGGCTTTCTCCTCTGTCTTTCTGAGTTTGGGATGAGTGTAGGTTACCTCTGAAATACAACTGCAGGCCTCTCCCCTGCCTATCGTTCCCAAAAAAACTGTACATTTTCTACATTAGTATTTCAGCTGTGTGAATTCCCAGAAAGTTTCTCTTGTGCCAGTTAAATCTCTCACTTTTTTTACCATTAAGACATCTGGTTCCTCCTGGTTTATTCCGCATGGCTATTTTATTAGCACACAGGCTTGTAATACAATGGCCAGAGTGAGCTGCTATTTGTTCCTGTCCCTTTTGTGACCTTACAGTGAACTCCAGTATCTCTTTTCCCTTCTTCCCCTCTTCAGAGTTTGTGCTCTTTTTTTTCCCTCTTTCCATCACTTCCCTGGGTTTTGACTGTTGTCTGCATTGTTTTAGTTGAGAGGGGAGAATTTAGTTCACTTTGTTGTTTTCTGTCTTTCTTCACTAGATGGATAACAGCAGAATAGCGGGGAATCTGTCGTGGAGCCATTATTCCGTGATCAAAGAAGTCAGAGCATTCTTGGCAGTGTTTTCTGCACAGCCTCTGCATGCAGCCCCATCGTGTCCATGTGCATGTGTGCCCACACGTCCATGTGTGCCCCTCTCTGCCCCTCCCCTCTCTGGTGTCTCACTCGAGTTGGTAAGGTCTAAGGTGTTGCTGAGGCAGCCCCTGCACCTTCTTGCTTAGTCCAATTATTGTCCAAATTTTTCCCACTTTCCCTAGGAAACTATGGGTTTGTTTTTGTGCATTTCCTGTTCCATTTTTTGAAGTAAGAGAAGCTTTTCATCCCTCCTGAAACAGACCAGAACTCTGGGTGGCAGGAGGTCACTGGGGCACCTGAGCACCTGGAAAGGAGCAGGAGCACTTCTCACAGAGGCAGGGCATGCCTGGGCTCCTGATGAATTGAAGAGCAGACAACAGCAAGGGAAGAAACTCAAGATCCTAACCAAGGGAGATAAAACTTCTAAATAGTTAAAAAAAAAAAAAAAAAAAAAAACTTTTCCGAAAAATCTTGTGATGTCTTCAAAGAGTTTGTCATCTCCTTGAAAATATTGTGGCCACCTCCACCACTTGATTGCTCCTTCCTCCTTACTTTAAAGATGGTGCAGTTCAGTGCAGTGTACTTGAGGGTCTCCATGCTACTTAAGTCACCTGACACCTAGGACTTTGCCATGAGACCTGACTACTAAACTGACTCAGAACAAGCAATTGTCCCACATACTTTTTGCTTGCAACAGTTCCCACACATTGGCTCTGGCTGCAATTAGTACTTACTGTTCAATGGCATTCCCTGCATGTTTAACCATCCATCTGACACCATAACTTTTCTAGTTAGTTTCAGACTCTGGTTGAAACTGAGTAAAAGTGATTTGCAACTTTTCTGTATTCCTGAAGATGTGTAGGTACAGGTGCAAATCAGTGTGGTGAATTTAAGACTATTAAAAACTGAAGAAATTTTCTTCATGACTTTAGAAGGACTTCATTAAGATACTTAGTAAGGTCTCAGGAGTCCATGAAGCATAAGCAGAAAAACCACAGCTTCAGAAACAATCTGCTAGGAATTAGTGGTGAATTCACAGTGTTTGTTACCTGCATTGCTGCTAGTAACCAAGAGGAAGCATCTGCTGTCTATTTAAGCAGCAAAGATTAGCAGTAGAAGTTTCAAAAGCAGTTAGTTTACTCCATTGATGCTGATCTGGAAAGGCCTTCGGGATCTAGATTGTTCTAAATGTCTCATTTCTCATTCCCCCCTTTCACCATATTACCATATAGTTTTCAGTGTGGGGGAACATGAAATCCAGAAAGATGTGAAATAAAGAGGCATCACGGTAAATCATATAAACCTAGGTTAGTGCAGTTGTGGTTAAATACTCTGTGATTCTTCATCTTTAGTACAGTGTTAGTAAATGATGACCATGGGTCCCTATGATGTAGTATCCACTACTTCTATAATTATCATTAGTATAATTTTTCATGGAAAATACAATTGAAATATGACTGACTGACCCTATGCCACCCTCTACAATGATCACAGTGCTGATAAAATTTTCCTGACTGTAATACTTTTAGTTCTGATGTATCAAGTTTCCTTGCAAAAAGACTTTAAAAATATATGATATTTCAGTTTCTTCTGAAACTCTGCATTTTGCATGCACTTTATAGTACAGAATTATTACTTTCCAGCAAGCACTCCCATGTCTTCACATGATTTGGGACTTTTTTACAGAGCATTTCCCCTTCCCATTTACAAGAGTGTCTCCTTTCAGCGCTGCTGTTGCTGTAATGTTTTTAGCAGGTTTATTTCTGTTATACTTCATTGTATAAAAGTTGTCCAGCAAAATAGATCATTTCCTAAAATATGTTTGCTTTCCTAGAGTCATGGAGCATGTGATGTGCAGCCTGTACTGGTGCATGATTATTTACAGCACAAGGAGCACGGGCAGCATGGTCCAGTTGGCAGTGCCCTGGACCACAACTTTGGAACACCCTGATTTCCTTTTTGGCTCTATTACTTGTTTGCTGTGTTTCTCATGGCAGATAACTTTAACTTCGTGCATCTTCACCCTCTATTTCTGACTCAGATGTAGAGTGAAAATGCTTTTCATCTATAAGCAATGATTAGTACAATAGGAAAGATCTTGTTCTTCAGGTGATGCTTCTGCAATAAACATGCATGTTAAATAATACTTGAAGAAGTAGCAAAACATGTTAAGAAACTGGAACAACATAAGAGATCTATTTGGGCAAACAGTTGTCACAAAAAGTTTCATCATGGCCCTACTACCTGTAATTTCCTACTTCTGTATTTATTCGTGCACATTTATTTCTAGACTTTTCAGAACTTTATGTGTAGAAAAAAGCTCTCATTTTACTTCATACGTTCCTCTGACTTCAGTAACTCTAATTTTGGTAACATTGTCACTGATTATTACTGCAAGAATTATAATATTTTGACTTGTGGGTGGCTGGCATCGTGGCAGTTCAGGCAAGTTGCTTTGAAAAGAGGGAACTCCCTTTTGCAGCTGCCAAGGTAATTTTCAGCTATGATAAAGTCCAACCACTGATGATTTTATATTGAGTTTGATTTTTAACAGAGAAGACAGTCATACCAAAGGGGAAAAAAAGCTCTTTTCAGGAGCTTTGGTCATAACTTTATATCCATGTCAACACTGATTTTCTGTGTTTTGTGCAAATTGGATTAGTTTTCAGACAGTTTAAAGCAAGCACAGACATCTAGTGCTGAGAGGCTGCAGGAAGGGAGTGCTGGGATTTCAGAGGAGACCTTGTCTCTGTTCAGTGCAACAGGGGGAACCCTGCCTGGATATTGAAGGAAAAAGGAAACTTCTTGCTGCTCCTTTACACTGCTCTTGTTTCCAGGGAAATGAGTGGGTGAATTATGATTGGCATTGTACCTTTTGCAATATGCAAACTTAGAATTTACTACAAATGTGTTTAGACCCTTCTGGCAGGGAAATGAGATGCATGAAGCGTTAAGTTGTCAACTTAATTCTTCTTTCAAAATTTGTATTTGAGGGAAGGGGTGTTTTCCTATCAGTGGAGTCTTTAGCTATGGTTTTTGCACTTTCAAAGTTATAACAAAACTGACTCTGACTTTTGTGGTATGGCAAAAGTGTGGAAAGGGTTTCTCTTTTTTCACCCTCTGATATAAAACACTACTGCAAAAAAAATTATTCCAAACTTTTCCAAAGTACTTTTGCTGCAGAAAGCTCTAGCACAAAGAGGCCTTTGTTTCACAGTAGTATTTAAACCTGTGGTAAACTCTTGCTCTTTTTTTGTTTGGGTTTTTTTTTCCCCCCAGACAGGTGCCATGGAGCTCTTTGACATTTGCAGAGCAGATGGGATGCCATTTTACTGTTGTATCTAATTGACAGAACCTTACACACTCTCTCCATGAATCCTGCCTTGGAAAGTGTGGGCCATGGAGTTTTAGAGAGCACTTCTTTCCTCAGCAGCAGCTTGTTTAACTCACTGCCGGATGAAGAGTGAGAGTGATAACTCACTAACCAGCCTGTGAAACCTCTTGGGGATTCATACCTTCTTGCTGCTGAATGTGCCATTTTGGCTGGTTGGTCACTTGCTGTTGACTTGGCTGCCATGCATTGTATTAGGTATTTCTCTAGGCATAGATGTTATTGTGTGCATATGTTTTAATGTAAATAGCAGCACTGTCTGTGAAATCCCATAATGACAGACGTAATTGAGTATGTGTAATAAACACAAAGATGTCTGTGAAATGCTGTCTCTGGGAATGTGTGAATGCACACATCCTCCTATGCCTCCTCCCCATTTCAGACTCCCAAAGGAGGGATTTTGCAAATGTCCAGTTCTGGGACCCCAGAGGGTGAGGGTCTTATTTCCAAAAGGCTGGTGGGTGAGAAGGTCTCAGAGAAGAAAATATGTCCCAGTTATTTCTGCTAATCTTGGCATGCCACCGTCATTGCACACATATATGTGACATACGAAAAACACAGAATAACTGTTCTGAGTGTACCTTCTCCTAAAGGTTGTACACTCCCTGGCAGGTCTGGTTTACACAAGAAAGCCACATCTGCAATGCGCTTCCAGCATTTAAATCCTGAAAGATTACGTATGTTTCCCCAGCAATTGCTTCTTTGGAGAAAGCAGGTGATGATTTCACTTCCAGATAGGTAGCTGTAATTAATGGTTATCCCCACTGGATATGACCAAGAGGGGTAGGAATATCCAAACAAGTATTTAATGCATTTCAGTTGGAGTATAAATGAACAAACAAACCCCTTGCCCATGAGCAGCTGTAATTTTTAGGATTATTCTTATGAAGCATATTGAGTTTGAGATTCTTGGCTTCCTTGTGCAGCAGCCTGTCCCTCTGGCAACTGCCATCCTCAGTCATATCAGTTACATGCTGCCACAGCCACTCAAACATCTTGTACAAATGCTAATATTAAAAGCAGCCCAGACGGTTGCAAACTCTGGAATAGATCTTCTGGTCAGCAGTAAAATCATAGGATTTACAAATAGCCTGTATAAAAATTCTCCAGTTCTTCAGGTGACAATGGTTGTTTCTGTGGCACTGGCATGCAAAGCATTTCAATGCCCTTTGTGGTATCCTTGATATGTGCAAACTCTAATTCTAACTTGCAGCATTGGATCTTGGCCTTTTAGCATGAGTGCCATTCAGATATCCCGTCTAGTAAGTGCTGGCTGCTGTGCAAAGGCCTTTCACAGTCTGGTTTTAAAGAATTAAAATACAAAAAGTATTCATTTAAAAAAAAAAAAAAAGACTGGAGAAATCTTAAGAGGTTATGTAGCCAACTGCAAGCCCCAGAGCAGAATCGGTTGTACCAAAATAATGGGACTTTGGGAGGCTCTCAAGAACAGGTTAGACAGTGATGAAGGCACCACACTGACCCCAGGCAATCAATTCCATTATTTTTATGAACCTTCCAGTTAGAATGCTTTTCTAGCGTTTAACCGAACATTGCCCCAGCTGCAATTAAACCTGTTCATTCTTGCCCTATCCTCAACAGATGGAGAAGTTTGTTTTTCTTAGTGAAGCAAAGATTTTACATATTTGAAAATTATTATCCTATTCTCTGGCAATATTCTTTTGTCTTGGATAGAGCATCCTCATTCTTTCAATCTCTACTTGTAAACATCTCATTTACATGGTTGTCTTCCACATTTTCTCTCATTAGTCCGTGTCAGTCTTGACATCTAGGGCACACTGGGTCAAAAGAGAACCCAGAGCTCCAGCTGAGGGCTTGGGCTTGGGCTTGGGCTTGGGCTTGGGCTTGGGCTTGGGCTTGGGCTTGGCGAGCAGTGTATAGACTGCTGTGTCTTACACATGGCTCTGTATCGTACTGGCTGTACTGGGTATGTCCTCCTATGAAACTTGCTCTTCTGCAGCAAGATGACTTTTCTCAATGCACGTTCAGGAGCTATTTTCAAGCACTCTGAGCTGTCTGTCATCTGTAAATTTAGTGAGCATATTCTCTATTCTACTGGCCAATCTGTTAATTAAAATATTGAAAAATAGATCCCTGCAAAACCTCACTCAATATATCTTTTCGCTTTGGTGCCGACCACTGAAAACAAATCTCTGAAAGTGTTTCTTTCAACCAGTTGTATACCACTTTATAATGGCAATGGTTGAATAAGGTTGAAACCTTATTAAATTCAATATGTATTCCAGCTGCTGCTACTTCTTATCCACTACCAATTATCCTCCGAAGTAGGAAATTAGATTGATTTGACAAAATTAATTCTTGTCAAATCCATTTGGCTGTTTAAAACTCTTACAGGATAATAGGGTAGAAAAAGAAGCATTCTATAACTCATTTGTGTGTCTTTCCAGCCCTGTGTTTGCCCTCCCTTAGCCTTCTTGAACTCTCTTCTTCATGAGCCCTCATTTGTAATTACCATGGCACAGGAGTGAGAACAAGAGATGGAGACAGCAGTCATCATTACTGCCAAAATCCTTGCATCTTGAAGCCAAGCCTGGGCATTCTTGGATGAACATGAGCAGGTTAAACTTATTTGAAACCACCAGGCTCACTAAGTACTCTAATACTGTTTAGCCCTTTGACATCTCCCTGAATTGTCTGTCATACCTGAAGCCTGTTACAATTCTTTCTCTTGCATCCATATAAAACAATTCAGCTATTTAACCTCTGTTACCTATGTACATACTTCTTTGGGAAATGGGTGCTAAAATATTTATAACCAGTTTCTCCCTTGCTGAAATCTATTTGCAGATGAGGATAATATTGTACATGTTTGGAGATGCTGTGAATAATTAGGTCCTTTGAATTATTTTCTGTTTGCAGACAAACATAAACACTAGCTAGGCAAGTACAGGCAATAGAAGGCATAAGTTTAAATCATGTTTTATACATTGAAAATTGCTTTAAGTAACTATCCAAGAGGATAATTACATTTCTTTTCTATTCATAAGAAGTCCATATCTGTTAGTATTTATTTGGAAAATGCTAGGAGTTAAAAAGGTATCAACACTTGGCAAATGCTTTTAGGAGGTAAGGAATTTGTCTTTTTGATAAGTCAAAAGGCAATCTTTTCTTAGATCTGTCTGCACCTGCAGTTTACATATACAAATATAATAAATAAATAATAATATAATTTTTTATCTCTAGGAGCTTTAAATTTCTATATAAACCCCTGAAATTTGGTGAGTAATGAAAATTGTCTTCGTGAGACCCAATACCTTGCTGACATCTTACTGTGGGCTTATGTATTCCCTAAATGCCTCATATGTTACCGTGGGAAACCTAAGGGCCACATAGGCTTTTCAGACTTCTTAGGCAATTGCTCAGATAGCATACCCCTTAGAATCATCCATTAAAACCACCCAAAATAATTCATGGAGCTGCAAGTCATGTGAAATTAAGTCATGGATTGTATCTAGCCCAAAGCCTTGTGAGCTCACCGCCCATCCCTG
Source organism: Ifrita kowaldi (assembly GCA_013398055.1). Taxonomy (NCBI): domain Eukaryota; kingdom Metazoa; phylum Chordata; class Aves; order Passeriformes; family Cinclosomatidae; genus Ifrita; species Ifrita kowaldi. The sequence goes on from VZRS01014842.1 coordinate 1,268,671, forward strand.
CTGCTGCCTCCTTAGCGGCAGAGACAGCAAATATAGAGTGAATCCGTAAGGTCACTTGTCCCTAAGACACGGAGTCACTTCTGCTCTCTCTATATTCCCCTCACTAATATAGCAAAGTTTTTTCATTCCTTTTAAGTCCCTTTCACATATTCTGTCCTCGGTGACAAACAGCAATGGCTGAAATGACCAGTTTGCATACACAAATAATGTCATCGTTTTATGAGCCAGTATTTCAGGGCTTAAAAACACATACATTTATGTCATTGCCCTGAGTTACACCCTCTTGAGCTTTTGTCTGCAATCTGGCTTTCCCCTTGGTGCTTACACACCCTTCATGCTTTCAGATAATCACTGCATCCTTTCCAGTCCCTTTAACCTTCATTAGCCAAGCAACAGTTGTTTGTTTAAATTTATTCTCACAAATCACGTCTTCCCACAGAAGTCAAAAGGAACGTGTAATGCACTTCTGGGATCAAGTGTATTAGTAATTTTCAAAAACCCAAATCTCAATTACTTTTCGTTAGGCATATGTTGCTACAGAATACACATTGTACTGAAGAAGCATATTTGGTCTCATAAAACAGAATTGCCTAATATTAAATCCTCGCAAATGAAAATTCTTTTTTTTTTTCTGAGAACCAGATACCAGCCTACTCTACATATACTTAAACAAAAAAACTTCCCTGTAAAACTTCATCAACATGGAGCCAGTGCAGTAAGCTCACTGCCCTTAAGGGCTGTTGTATCATCATTGATGCAGTTGGTTGAGTTGTGGAGGGTAAATTCCTCCCACTCACACCACCACACTCACAATAATCCCTCTGTTCATGAACATCCCAAAATATTTATTGAAAGAATAGCTTGGAGGTACATTTTCAGCAATGCTTAAGCCTGTTTTCGCTTGTCTTTTTTTTTTTTTTTAAATTACATTTTGGGAGGGGGTTAGCCAGTGCTTAAAAGCTGGAGTCTCAGATAGATGGCTTCTTCTCATTTTAATTACTTTGACAGGCACCTCTCCTTTTCAGCTGAGCTACCCTAACTGGAAGCAGCTGCTCCTTGGAATTACTCCCCCTCCTCGCTGTGTTACAGAAGTAATAAGAGTCTCGTGCCCCTTCAATTAATTTATGGACATGAAGTGCAGTGTCTGCCTGCTTGTATAGAGATGTTTCTCTCTTTTCTCTACTATTTAATGAAGTTTTATGAAGTGAAACATGTCATTAACAATATAGGAAAAATGAAATTTACAGATTGGATATGATTTTCCGCTTCTTTCTTAACTCTTGTTAGTGAGTGCAAAGCAGGTTTTATTATATTTTTCCATGGCAATTTGAACTCTGATTTGAGAGAGAGTCCAGAGTGATTGATGGTACAGCTTGCTGGGCAGTGAAGAATAAGGCTTCTCTAGAGGAGCACAGGCTCTGTGAATCAAGCTCATGCCTGTGTTTACAGCCACAGCTGAAATGAATACTTATCATTTTGACTATATTGTCAGAGTCTTGTGAATGCTCCAGATTTCATCGTTGGCTTGATGATTTATTTAACATCCTCACACCTGCAGCCAGTGATGTAAAAATTCCAATTTGCTGCTGTTTTTTAATAATGGAAATGTAAATTCCAGGGTTTATTTTTCAATAAAAGGATGAAGATGTGACCTAAGTGCACCCTAATGACTTAGACAATTGAAGCTGAAGCACTCCAAAAGTCTTAAAAGTCTTAACTTTTAAAATTTCATTATATTTAAGTTCAAGTGTAGTATTCAGGTGCCTGACATCTGTGATTTTTGAACACTAATCATTACAACAGAAATAGCAACACACCTGCTTTCCTGCTTGCTGGTCAACTGCCATTTGTTTTTCCATGAACTCTCTCTTTATGTACATATCTGGGCTTGCTTTATGGCACACAGCTCAGCCAGGGGCACAGCTCTGACATCAGGAGGACACCCATGTTTTAGTCAGGTGTGATACTTTGGAGAATGGGCAGAAAGCATTTTAAAGGAAAGATAGGGTAGCTGTTTGGCAAGTGAGGGAAGAGAACTGATGAGGGTTGTTTGTAGAGATGGAAGCAAAAGAAGCAGCTCTGGTGATGGAGCAGGATTTACCCCAGCAGAAACTGATATGAAAGAAGAGGTTGAAGCCAGTAAATTGTTCTGCAGTGGCTGCAGTAGGGAGAATTGACCTTAGGCTGATACGCAAGAAAACATCAAATTATCACATCTGGTCACCTGTGGCTAGCTGAGAGCATCAGGCAGGTTTCTTTGGTCAGTGTCTGCATTAACTAGGCCCACCTACTCCTTTGCTGCTAATATATTTTCGCAACTTAGGACATAGGCTTAAAAAGTGGAAAGTCCAAGCTCAGTTCTGAATTCCTGTGGGACTGAAAGTCAGGCTTTGGTAGGGTCTGTTTTCTGCTCGTTCAGATGGGGGTGAGGGGAGGGGGAGTGTATTAGCTTTCAGAGAAACATCTGAGGAAAAAATTTTGTTCTGCTATGTTTTGGGGCAGTATTTAATTGGTAAATTGGGGGAGGGGTGTTAGGTGGAGTGTGGAGGAGGTGACTTTCGCACGGAAGTGATCTGTTCTGAAAGAGAAGCTAAGCAATTCTTCCTTTTTTGTTTTCTTCCAGCTGTCTATAGTTGACATGTTTGGGTCAAATGTACTTTGTTGTAATAATATTTTGCTAAGGGCAACTCTGTAAAGTTTCATCTCTATAACAGGCAGATAACTTTTTTTTTTTTTAAGATCTACATTTGCATTTCATGCTTGGTTGCTTTTGCAAAGATACAATTAATGAAAATGAAATTAATGAAAGCTCTTGGCTTTCTTTTTCCAGGAAGTATCACTTTTAAAAATTGGTTTCCCTTTCTAAGGGAGATGCAATAAGCATCATCTGTGAGGTGCATACATTTTTATTGTAAAAATTTGTGCTGGTCACAAAGTGGGTAGTAATATAGGTGACACTCTGTGAGATTGGTCATCTCTGTTGATGCTCTTCCCATCTTACCACAGCTAACTTGGAGTGATACTTACATCAGCACTGAGCGTCTCTGAAATACACAGTTATCACACACTACTGAGTTGTACCTTATGCCACTTTTATGATGTGCTTTAGGGTGAGATCATCAGACTCCTTTTCATCAGTAATTTACTAAGAGTTTCAACAAAGGACACCACATTTGGAAAAAGGAGAGGCTGAAGTGCTATTCCCAGTTCTGAGGCTAGCATTTCACCTTTTTTGCTTCCACAGTTCTAAAATTATTTGGGAGAAGAGCAGCCAAAGGACACTGAACTAAATACTTCCATCTTTACGGGCTTTGTAAGTCTCACAAAAAAGATTTGTACGCATCCCTTTAGCAGCTGCTTACGAAAACAATGCAACAGTGCAGTTGAGCAACCTCCTGTGAATGACAGTGCAGAGACTACACCTAGACATCTCAAAGGATGCTGAACTCCTTTCTGAAAAATTAATTAAGCTTTAGAAAACATTTTGTAAAAAGTGCTGCAGAAAGCTAAGAAAAAAATGAATGCTAACTATTTCAATGTTGACAAGAAAAAAGAACACATCAAAACTGGCTTTGCCATGTAGGTACAGAAGAGGGGATGCTGAGTTTGGGTGGAGAAGGCAGAAGTGAGTAACACAAAGAACAAGAGTCTCAGTAATTTCTGGAAAATCTCCAGACAGTGCCTGACATTGCGGGAAGCAGCTGGAGTCCTGATCTGCGGGCAGTTTTGGAGTGGCATGCTGTGCACCTAAGCAGAATCGTGGCTGTGTTTTCCCTCGGGATGTGTGTTCCTCACCAGCCATGCTCCAGCTCCCAGAGCCCCTCCACTGGCTGAGCTAGTGCTACCACCTCCCAGTCAAGAAACACGATGCTGTGCTCCATGATAGACAGGGGAACTGGGCAGGATATGAGAGGCCTCTGTGGAGCATATCTGTGGGCAGGAAGGGAAGGATGTGAACCTTTCCTTTCTCCTTATGAGTCAAAAGATATCCTTCCAGGAGGGCTGTGATGCTTGCTGTGTTTAGATTTCTTTTCCTTATATGATTTGTCATGTAAAGTCACAGCCACTGTATTTTAGGTGAAGCCTGCCAAGCTTAGCAGTACTTCTGCATCTACTGAGTGTGGTGCTAGCCCAAAATATTAACACTACTGGAATGATTTCCCCGGGCGTAGGTCTCTCCCACCTTCTAATTTTTTAATCTAGTGGAGTACTGATATGTAGGGGAATGATAGATCAGGTGTAATGTGTAGAGTTCAGACTTGGATCAGAATAAAGCAAATTGTAGTTCCTAACTGCTTTCTACTATTAAACAGACTTAACTCCATCTGGTTTGTGCTGGGCATATTAGTGTGCCGCTCTCACTGGGATGTGATACTCTAGTCATGAGGCTAGCAGTAAGACTGGGAACTGACAGCTAAGCCTCTAAAAGAATAAATAATTATTTCTGACTGTACAGCATATAGTATATGATCTAAATACCGTCCATTTTAAAGACATTGGATAAGTACTGTCTATCGCTTCTAAAATCAGGAGTGTTTTCTGTACTTGTCTAATTGGCAGAGGGAATATATAGAAATCTGATGTGCAAATGGATGGATCATGGATGCATGATGGACCTTGTACTCTCTCCTAGTTTACACATGTACATTCTAGGAGAGCCTGGGACAGTAATAGCCTGTTTGTCAGATCAACTGATGGGTCAGGTATGTGTATTTCCATCCTATCCCACAGCAGACAGCACCTTCTGGAGCAGCCGCTGGCATGTCTGCTTTCTGTTGGAGAGCAGCTGCTGGCCCCTTTGGCTGATCCCTACTCTGAAGGACCATGCTAACAGAAAAAACACTCCTTTAACAGCTCTTAAGGAAAATAATTCAAAAATTAAGTTTAGGGGAGAGGTAAAAGAAATTATATTTTAGAAGGACTTTGAAAAAAAATGTAGCAAGGACAATGAGATAAAATTGTTCAAGATGGATCTTGGTAAGTTGATGGGATGGAACCTGCAACCACTAAGAGTTGCATTTCTAATCAACGGCTGTGATGTGAAACTGTATTTTTCAAATTGATGACCTCCACCAAGGGGGAAGAGGGAGAGACCTGAAAGGAGATGCAATCACTGCTAATAGTGTGTTCCATTGTAATGAGCTTGTGTTAAGAGTTTTAGGGCTTTGGCGGGTCACCTGCAGGAGCTAGCTGGAATTTTTATTTCTCCCTTTCCCTGCAGCCTCTCTACATACAATGGCTTGCTTATTTATTTCTCTGAGGCTTTGATGTTCTGATTTGGTCTTGATATACTGGGCAGGGTGTTGTTAGTGATGTTGAGAAACCTCATGTGTTTTTGTTCATGCACGCAGAGTTAATTGCCAGGTCTCTGAGCAGGAAGCCATTTCCCTCAGGTCATCTATTGGGAACCCATGAAGTTTGGTGTCCATTTACTCTGTGAAGCATGAACCCCTTTCCAAGGCAACCTGGTATCACCCTCCTGCATACAGTTTAAAATTGATATCAGAGTGCTCAAGGTTGTTTATGGTATAGATTTCCTGGATTAAATGCCTTTGATGTGGGTGACAACAGTTGTGATAGTCTGGTTATGATAGTGCATGTTGGCTTTTCCAGTTTATTTTGACGCATATTTCAATTTTTCACTATTAAATGCTTTGTTGAAACCCTTGTGTCACTTTTATGTGACATTGTGGTGAGATGGCACACAGTGCTTTGGAACAGAAAGTTTGTCATCTTTTGCTGTAATGACTCAGAGGTTTGTGTTTGAGATTCATGCTTTTCACAAAGAAAGAGTTTGCTCTAGTGAAGGCCATCTCCCTAAACCCTCAATAAAGAAAGGAGAAAGATGAGCTTCTCTATGGCCACCTTAACCTGAAGCTAGGATCCTGCTCTGAGTATTCCTCTAGAAGAAAGTCCATCTCTCTTGAATACAGGCAAGTGCTCTCCTAGTTGGCTAATCCTGCCTGGCTTGTATATGTGGGGAACTCTTATTAACTTTACACCCACGTGTAGCTGATGGTGTGATAGGAAGATATGCACAGTGCATCTGCCATAACTCACCAAGACTAGGTTGACAATGTGTCAATTGTTTCGATCTCCTCTTCAGAGATTTGCAGAACAACCACGGGGAGCTTTGTAGTCACACTGCAACACATTGGGGAACCGTATCAGGATTGCTGCCCTGCTGCCTAGTGCTGCCCTGAAGGTGCACAATGACTTTTTTCCAAGATTTCTGAATGTTACACGCCTGGTCAGAGCTCCTGTGAAATGTCACAAAAATCTCAGGAAATTGACCATATTTATTTCTTCCAATAGCTGTAGAGAGGCCCAGCACAAGATTCTTTTAGAGAGCAGTCTTTTGTAGATGGTTGAGTTATTGTCTAGGCAACTAAAGATAAAACTGCAAACAAAAACTGTATTCTAACATGCCAATTTTCAAATAATTTGTAATTTTTTAGTAGCAATTGTAACACAAACCAAATACTGCACTCATAGCTGGGCTTCAAAACCCTTGTAAGATCTGAGTTTCTGCTTGTTCTAAAACTTCCATACTTTTGTTGCAGCTGGTTTTTGTAAAATACCCCTGGGATTTATTTCTGCAAGACATTGGCTTCATCAACATAGAGGAACCCTGTCCTATCTACTTCAGAGAAGAGCAGGGAATTATTTTAGCATGTCATATTCATTGAATGACGTGGGAAAATGGCATGTTGTGAATGTCTGAAAATGCATAAATGCTATAGTTGCAAGATCACAGAAGGCGGTAACTATTGTGAACTGCCATGGATTTGTTTTGATTCTCTCATGTCCATTTGGTTTTTAAAGCAACTGCTCCTGGAGTCATGTGATTTTGCAAGGTCTTTCTTTCCTTATCTCACTTTCTTGAAATCAAAGGCTCTGTGTCTCAGATAAATTAAAGTCAACTGGCTGAGGGGAAGACGGCCACAGCCATGCATCATGCTCCTCTGATGAAAGCTGCTGCCTCCACAAAAGGGATGACATAATGGCTCAGGAAGCAACTCTGGGACCACCACAATTTATGGTCTAGTTTCTGTTACCTGTACTGCAAGGCTGAAAAGTGTGGCTGTTCTGTAAGTGGTGTAGTCATCATTGCACAGAAGTAATGACCTCGGTTGGCAGGGAGGGGCCAGGCAAGTGGGAGTACTGCCCCTTGCACCTATTTGATCTTAATCTGTTGCCGCCCAAGACACAACAGTGAGGGGGTTTAGGCTTTGTGCTGCAGAGTTGTTGGGGTTTTTTTGTTTTTTTCTTAATATGCCTCCATCTATAAAAAAAGACAAAGTACAGAAGATAGTGTGTATGAGGAGCCCAGAATACTTAAATCCTGAGATCAAGTGTGCCTTGTTCAGATATTTTAAAGTAGATTGACATTACTACTGTAAGTGGTTCAACGTGAATTTCAGAGGGTCAGTCAGTAAATTAGCCCTGACTAATTAAACCAGTTTTGAGTTATGGAAGCCATCTCAGAGTACTGAGAGACTTCAGACACGCCTTTAGTCTCGTACTTCATAGACTAATAGTTGTGTACAATTTAAAGGTCAATTAGAAGAGATTTTATACCTGATTTGGGCATTTCATTATTTCTCATTACTAGTCAATAAGATGCATTACACAGGGTGTATCCTACATGTGCATCCTAAAGGAGGGCCAGTAAAATTGTGCATATTTTTACATCATCAGTGGCTTCCCTACCACTTTCTCTCAGCATAATTCTCTTTTAGTTTTTCTGTCTTTGCTTCCTACCTCATTTTCTCTGTTCAGTGTGTGCTGTTGATGACTCCAGCAAAAGCTACAGTAACACAGTGCTTAAAAAAGCCTTGTCCCTTTCTTTGTGTAGCAGTTGATGAGAAGTGTTTCGACCACCTTTTCTTTCCAGTGCTAGTCTACAAAGTAAAATACACAATCTTAGCTTTGAAGACACAAAAAGAGCATTGTTGAGAACATTGAGAGAAGATGAGCGCAATAACCCCATTTTTCCTTTATTCCTTCTCCAGATATTATTTTTAGCCCCGACAGCAAATGGTATCATTTGTTGCTCCAGCCCTCCCAGGCCACCGGTGCTGTGCCCTCAATGTGAGCCTTGTCAGCTGTAGGGCTGACGAGTGGGCTGAGGGGCACCTGGTGCCAGGAGACCCCAGGGCTGAACAGAGAGCCTGGAGGGGAGCACAGGTTCTAGGGCAGGCTCTGAGTTGTGTTTGCGTGGTGCTGGGCATGTAACATACAGGCTGGCAGCAAGCAGGGCTGGAGGGATGTTGGAGGATCTACTGACTGCTCAACTGTGTGAGGTCGCAAAATGCTTGGCCAGTGTGTGACAGCTGCGTATCCATTAAAGACATCACTTTCCCCACCACCCCGTGCAGACAGGTGCTTCCAATAAATGGCAGCTTGAAACAGTAGCTTTTCAAGAAGCATCTAAACATTTCAAAGCTTAGGAATGAGCACTAAGAGTAAAGGATTTCCTTGCTGCTGGTCACAGCAGAAGCTTGGAGTGAAGTCCGAGGTGGTGGATAGGCCTTCGGGTTATTCTTCTGCTGACCTCTGCCACTCCTTCCATCCATGGGCAGTGGGGTTTGGCCACTGTTATTTAATGTGCCTTCCCCAAGAATTGTGTGTGCGTGTATGGGCACTTAGCAGTTTCCCAGGTAGAATCAAAGAGCATCGCTGCTGCGGTCCATAGTTAGTAATTATTTAATTTTACTATAATGGCGATTGGGGGTGGTACCAGGTAGTATAAGGCACAGACTAGGAGAGGCAGCGTTCCCACAGTCCCTCCCCAAGGGCGATAGGTGACAGAGCACCTCTCTTCAGGAGAATGATGTGGTCCGGTACCCCAATTCTAAACCTGAACTAACAGGGTGCCCCTTCCCCTGCCGCCGTGTAACGCGTGCGGCTGGCACCTCTTCCCAGAGGCTTTCCCCGGTGTTAAGAAAGCGCTGTTCACTTGGCCGCCGGAGGTCCCGGCTGTCAGGGACGAGGCACCGGCACGGGCGGTAACGGGGACAGCAGCAACAAGCGCTACGCCACCGACCACGCGTGTCCCAACACCGGCTCCTGACTTTTGGGGTGCGTGAAGCCGCCGGGGCGGCGCTGGAGCCCTTTGTTGCCGCCCCGGGGCGGCCACATGCGCCGGGCGAGCCGGGAAGGAGGGGCTTTGGCCGCAGCGGCACCGCTGGCCGCCCTGTCGCTGGGTCGAAAGTTTGAGAGGCGGCGGCGGCGGGGCTGTCCCGCGGTGTCCCGGGGCGGGCCGGGCCGCAGCGGGGCGNGGACGGCCCCGCCGCCCCGGCGGAGAGCGGCACGTCGGAGGTGTTCGCCCAGCTGTGGGCGGACGTGATGGGCATCCTGGTGAGTGCGCTGGGGACGGGGTCTGGGACCGAGGCGGCCGCGGGGGCAGCCTGCCGCGGGACGGGTGTTTGGGGTGGGGTGGGGGGATGGAGATGCTGCGGAGCGTTCGCCGGGTCTTCCCGGCACCTGCTGCGGAGTTTGCCCGAGTTGGAGCGTGCCCACCCTGTGCGGGCGCATACGTCCCAGAAAAACTAACTTCACGGGCAAAGGGTTGCGTCGGTGACCGCCTTCATCGCGGTTCTGGAGTAGAGCTCTCTGGGCTGTCGTGGTGAAAGGGGCGGAAGGGCCGCGCCGAGCACCGCCAAGGAGCGGGTCCGGGCAGGGGCTGCCCGCTGGCGGGGACGCACCCGGGAGCGCCGGTTCAGCCGGATCAATGGGCGCATTGTCCCCGTGTTGTCCCGGCGTGCCGCCGATTCAGGGCAGTTTGGGCTGGAGGCGGTGTCGCTGCAGCCTTTGCATCCCACGCACGTGTTTCGGGGTGAAGCCCCGCGCGTGGGGGACGCTGCCCCGGGGCCCCCGGGCACGGCCGCCCGTCCCGCAGCGCTCCCGGGGCCCCGCGGCACTCCCAGGCGCCGGCTTTGGAGCTCTTACTCCCGGTAGTTTTTCGGAGACGAGTTGCTCGGTTACGGCCCATGGAGTTTCTGCGCCGGTGATCTTCTGAGGAGGGACTAATCCTCGTAATTCACTGGTTACAGACAAAAGAGATGGCCCCAGTAACGAGCGCTCAAGGAATTACGTTTAATG
>VZRS01014842.1:1278980-1419519 GCA_013398055.1 Ifrita kowaldi
TTCCGCTGGCCGCCGGAGGTCCCGGCTGTCAGGGACGAGGCACCGGCACGGGCGGTAACGGGGACAGCAGCAACAAGCGCTACGCCACCGACCACGCGTGTCCCAACACCGGCTCCTGACTTTTGGGGTGCGTGAAGCCGCCGGGGCGGCGCTGGAGCCCTTTGTTGCCGCCCCGGGGCGGCCACATGCGCCGGGCGAGCCGGGAAGGAGGGGCTTTGGCCGCAGCGGCACCGCTGGCCGCCCTGTCGCTGGGTCGAAAGTTTGAGAGGCGGCGGCGGCGGGGCTGTCNTCATCGCGGTTCTGGAGTAGAGCTCTCTGGGCTGTCGTGGTGAAAGGGGCGGAAGGGCCGCGCCGAGCACCGCCAAGGAGCGGGTCCGGGCAGGGGCTGCCCGTTGGCGGGGACGCACCCGGGAGCGCCGGTTCAGCCGGATCAATGGGCGCATTGTCCCCGTGTTGTCCCGGCGTGCCGCCGATTCAGGGCAGTTTGGGCTGGAGGCGGTGTCGCTGCAGCCTTTGCATCCCACGCACGTGTTTCGGGGTGAAGCCCCGCGCGTGGGGGACGCTGCCCCGGGGCCCCCGGGCACGGCCGCCCGTCCCGCAGCGCTCCCGGGGCCCCGCGGCACTCCCAGGCGCCGGCTTTGGAGCTCTTACTCCCGGTAGTTTTTCGGAGACGAGTTGCTCGGTTACGGCCCATGGAGTTTCTGCGCCGGTGATCTTCTGAGGAGGGACTAATCCTCGTAATTCACTGGTTACAGACAAAAGAGATGGCCCCAGTAACGAGCGCTCAAGGAATTACGTTTAATGGGTACGTAGCGTACCGACAGGACAGACTGGATGGCAAACAGTAAAAATACAGGAAGAGTCAATCCTTTATTTCTACTTGCAGCGAGAGAATAATATTTACTTTAGGTGCAAGATGATAATTACCGCAGAGGACTGCCACTCAGCAAAAAACAAACACTAACGTTATATACGTACTGGAGCTGGCAGCCTTCCAGTGATACAGGAATGTGGTAATCAACAGTGGAGTGCCTGTTTATTCATTTTAAAAGCAAATGAATAGGCTTGATGTATGTTAGTTTTTGTTGTTAACATTTAACCAGCAGGCATTCAAGAATATTATGAAAAATACTTCTTTGAAAACTGCCATGGAACATAATTAATGGTAAACCCATAAGATCTAATTCAGAAGAAATGTTATAGAATTGAACAGAGAATTTAATTAGCATTTTATGCTGCTTTTTTTTATTCACATGGAATTTACTATTAATATTCAAAGTCAGGTTAAAAAACCTGTCTCATTCCTTTTCTTCATAGAAATTCTCCATTGACATGACATTCAGTTTAATAGCACCCAACTGCATACGCTTTTTCACTGTTAATGATTTTAATCTAAGAATGCAAGCGGAGTCAGTTCTGCCAGTTTGTAAGGAGCACACAGTTGGTACTTTATGAACAGTCTCTTTCTCTGTTTTTCTGGCAGGTTTCAGTACTGCATTTAGTAAGAGCAAAGTGCTATTGGATGCCTGGGAAGGAGTGTTTGAGGAGGCCAGACCAACAGCCTAGCATGCTGAAGCTCAGTGCAGAAAAAGATCTGATTGTCACACAACTAATAATTTGAATAGGTTTCTTTTGGCCATGCAAGCTAGTTTCCTTCCTGGGAAAACAGAGCTGTTTAATTACTGTTTGTCTTCTATTAAAACTCTGCTAAAATCATTTGTCACAGAGTTGGTCAGCTTTACAGAAAGGAATAATCTTGTGACTGTGAAGTTGCTGGTTTATATCAATAGCAAACATCACCCAGCATTATTAGCATTTCTTACTTCAGTGTTTTGTGTTGCAACACAATTACAAATATGAAAAGATACCGTGTTGGGTCTTCTATATGAGGGAAGACAGAAGCTCTTCTCACTGCAGGCTGTCAGTTTTTTTCAGATTTAGATTTTTAAAGAGTTTCTAGTCCTTGAGGCTGCAAAATAAGGTCCTAATCTGAATTGAGTGCTCTGTCCTTGTTTCAAGGCAAGGAAGAAGTAGTTCCAGTGCCATCTTCCCTGCTCATCTTTGTGGTGCGTAGAGCTTTGTCTCTTTCAAACCTGTGCTGCAAAAGGCAAGCAGTAAACTAGACTTGTGGCTTCCAAATGGGAGTCTGTAGCTGATTGGTTGTAGTCCATGATGCCACATCAGTGGCCTGTGTAGCTGGCTTACTTCTTTTGCCTTGTCAATTATGTGAGAGTATGGGTCTTAATTTCCTGGGATCTGTAGCAGTTCATGACTCAAACTGTCTAGGGAGCACAGATGTAGGCACCAGAGTGATTCACTGTGGATGGCTCTATGAATGAAAAAGTTGGTGCAGTGATAGGTTGGCCAGGTTGGCCCTGCAGCAGCCTGAAAGCTATCAAAGGAATGCATTAGCAGAGGGAGAGAGGCAGGAGAGAAGAGCCGAGATCTGCTCTTGTGAGACTCCCACCTGCAGTACTCCATCCAACTCTGAAGTCCCCAATACAGGAAAGGACATGGACCTGTTAGAGCAAGTCCAGAGGAAGACTGGCCAAGATGGTCAGAGGGATGAAGCATCTCTCCTGTGAAGAAAAGGCTAAGAGATTGGGATCGTTCAGCCTGGAGAAGAGAAGGCTTCAGGGTGACCTAATTGCAGGCTTCCAGAACCTAAAAGGGAGCCTACAACAAACATGGAGAAAGACTTTTCACGAGGGCATGTAGTGACAGGACATGGGGTCTTTAAACTGGTAGAGGATAGATTTAGATCAGATATTAGGAAGAAATTCTTTACTGTGAGGCTGCTTAGGCACTGGCACAATTTGCCTGAAGTTGTGGGTGCCCCACTCCTGTAAGTGTTCAAGGCCAGGTTAAATGAGGCTCTGAGCAAACTGTTGTAGTGAAAGGTGTCCCTGCCCATGGCAGGTGAGGTTGGAACTAGATGATCTTTAAGGTCACTTCCAACAGACACCATTCTATGATTCTGTGATCTTGGAAGAAGAAAACTAGAATGAAATGAAGAAAGAAGGTGATCATCAGAAGTTTGTTGATTGAATGAAAGAGAAATGCATTCTTAAGCCATGATTGTAGGATGATGCAGGGTGGAAAGAACCTCAGGCAGCATCTAACCTATCCTCAAGCCGAAGCAGGGAGAGCTTTGAGGTCAGGTGAGGTTGATTGGGGCTTTATCCAGTCATGTCTTGAAAACCTCGAGGGACAGAAACTGCACAGTCTCTCTGTGCAACCTGTTCCACCAATTTGCTGTCCTTACAGTAAAAAAGACGGTTTTTTAGAAAAGCAATAAAATGCCTGATTCTGCCCTCATACTGAGAAGGTAGAGCAGTGGGGAAGAGGAGGGGAAGGTGTTGCCTTCATCCTGCTGGACCTGCTGGAAGCCTTGTGGAGTGTGGTGGTGTCTGCTCTAGGTGCTGAATTAGGAGGAGAGGCCATAGTGTCAGCCCAGCTGGTATTTTGTGCTGAAGTTACTTGAAATACAAATTCAGCCCCTCTCCATATTTATATGGATAAATATATTTCATTGTTTGTATTTTTACTTACATCCCTTCAAATAGGAACTCATTAGGAGGAACCTGTGGTGGCAGATCCCAGGTCTGGAGGGGAAACAAATAGTTGCCAAGTGCTGCTTGTAAGGAGCATATTTTATGGACTTTGAAGTGACATAATAGCTCTGTACTTGATAAATACTGAGGGTATGCTTGCAGCTGAAGTAGGATTTTGCTGAAGTAAATATGGCTTTTCCCTTTTGCACTTTTCTAATGAAATATTCCATAGGTGCAGCTGTGGTGTAAGCACCTCAAGCTATTTGTGCTGTTAATGGAACTCGTTAGATAACAAAATTATACCCAAAAGCTTTTGCTTAGTCTGTAGCAGGCACATGTTGGAATGTATTGGATAATTACGATTTTCAGTGTTTCAAAGCAAGAGTGGATGGTGGAAGTGTATTAAGGCTTTAGAGAGAGGTGGATTGTGAGTAGTAATAAACTCTCTACATCACCAAAACTCAATGCTATAAAAAGGGATATTTCTGGCATAGAATCATGTATTGATGTGGTGATAGCAAACTCTTTGTTGCTAAAGATCTAAAGGTTTGTATGTGACGAGATCTGAGAACAAATTGTAATATGAAGTGAAAATCATGAACTTCATTTCTTTAAATGTGTGCTTTCAAAATATGGGCTATTGACCTTAGTACATGGAAGACATTCCAGTGCCCCTCTTGTTTTTGCAAAGTTCTTCCTTCTCATACAGATAGGAGAGATCTGGGTCAAATCCTGACATTAATGAAATCACTGGCAAAACTAAACAATTTTAATAGAGCAGGAATTTCACTAAAGAAAGTGTCTTTTTTGTGTGACATTCTGTCTTCAATGGCCAAGATGCAAATGATACAGCAGAACTTGAAAGAGATGCCACAAAATTAGAAGTCTTTCCAGCTTTTTATTTCGAAGCGGTAGCTAGTTTCTTGTTTCAAACTACTGAATCAATTATAACAACTGAAATAAAAAGAAAATTATTTCTTTTTCGATAGTATTTTGCAGTTATGCTGAGAGAAAACCAGTCCTTTCCCACCATCTGCTGTTAGTTGAAGAGAACAGAGTATTTTGAGGACAATAAAGCTCACTAGGTTACCAAGGGCCCTACTATTTACATATATAATCTATCTTGGTCTCTGTGTTTAAGTGACTATTTGAATTTCTTATCAAAGTAATAAAGAAAAAAACCAAAAGAGAGAGAGACGCCAGCTGATAATGTTACTGTGATAACATGTAATTGGATACTGGCTGACTTACTTTGGGAAGAGGAATTTGATATTAAGGCAGGGAGTCTGGATATCTGGAAGGATCAGGGAAGTAGATCCCCAACTGATAAAAGCAGTTGTAGAACTGCCAGGAGGAGTTGTGGCAGCTAACACCAGCCAAAGATTGCCTCCAGGATTGCTCTTCCTTAAACCATCATTAAATCACTGTAGCCTCCAATGGAAATCTCTACTCTGTTGCTCTCCCAGTTTCTCTTTGGGTGACTCTGTTTTTCTGGTGTCAGATTGGCACCAAAAAGCCAGTCCAGCTGAAATCATGGGCACTCAGCACAGCTCTGTAGAAAACTGCAAGCAACTGAATAGCTGCTTCAGGTAGAATGTGCTTTTGAAGATGCAATATACTCATTTTTTATGATTTTTATTGAAGATGTCAGCAAAGTGCCTGTGGCACCGTGTAATTAATTCAAAAAGTGCTTTGCGACATTCTGATTCAAAACATTTCTGTTCCACCTTCTGTTTGGAGTACGTTTTCTAAATCACATCCCACTTGCAACAATAAGGATAAACCCAGAAGGCCTGATCTCTGCTTTCGAACTATTTTTTCTATTTCACAAAGCCAAAGAGGGTATTTTGCTTTCAAATAAAGAAGTCAAAACAGGCAGCGACTGACTGTCAGTTTAGGTGTTGGATTCAACTGTATAATTTAAACTTAACCTGTTGCATCTCCTTTCCCTTTCCGTGAAATGTTATGCCCAGCAATGCTAATCCCTTTATGAAGAAAGACAGCTCACAGAGATAACCTTTGGTCTTTGCTTTTTCTTGCACGTCAGGGCACATAAAACAGATGTCTCCATCAGAGAGTTTAGTCCCCATAAGACCCTACACCATGAGGAGTGATAAGAGCTTTTGGTTCTGGTGCCTTCTTCATTCTTTCTTGAAAGCAAATTCTTTCTCTTGCTGATTTGCTGTGGATACCAACTTGGAAATACTCTTTTTCTTCATGCTTTTTTCATCTTTTGAAAGTCAGTCAACCAAGCTCTCTCTGTTTTTTAAGAGCAGTGGAATACAGGATTGCCAGAATTTGCCTGTAATGATATCTTCTTCCTTTTGTGGATATGAAAAAAATGTCAGTCTCTAAACAGAAAGAAAATGTGAAGATTGATGTGGAAAATGAGAAGGTGTTGCATATGAGCGCTTAAAGGACTTTTATTACATGGAATGCAATGTACTATGCTATGCATGTTGGCTACCATTTTCTATAGTCAGGTGAGAACCTCTTATTTGTAGTGTATCTTAGAGCAAATGACATTTTCCAGAAGTAGATAATGATTAATTTCACTTAGTCTGATGCTGTCTAGAAATCTGTGTAAATTAGTGCTGATTGTATGAAGTGCTGTGCAAACAGGGGCAGAGTGGGGGGACCAGGGCGCAGCACGGGGTCACTGCTGGATGTGGCACAGGGCCGAGGTACAGAGGGAATGTGGTAATGCCCAGGGCAAAGGAGTTTGAGTCAGCATTTCTCCTTCCAGACCCAGATTAAACTGTTCCAGATTTGGCCCTGGGCTGTGTTCCTTTGGGATTTTTTTCCCTTCAGAGGTGGCATTGTGGAGGAGAGGGTGCTCGGTGCTGGTGCACCCAGCCCTGATTCCTGCACCTTTCCCGGTCCCCCTCTTGTCATTTGGAATCTATGGTTGCAGCTTTTCATTAATGCAGCAGCCTGGGCTTTCTTCTTTTCTACTTATGCTGTTGTCACAGTATTAATGGGTGTAGTACATGCTGTGTTCGGACTTTAGGAGGTTCAGAAATGCAGGATAAATAGGAATTACTTTGTAATGACCCAGCAAAGCGATTTGTCACAGTATCTGTTTTAACTGCTGCTAACAGTTTTCCTCTTGGTGATCACTTGATGCAGCTGATGACTAATGAACCTGGCGCTTTGTCTGATGCCATTACTAGTGGTGGGAGGAGGAGGAACGTGGTTGTGGCTGCAGGGATGCTGAGGTGACTCCGCAAGGATCTAGATTCCATGTTTTTCATGAGAAAATGGGCAAAAGGAAGAAACTGGGTTTCATATGTGCAAATCTAAAAATCAAGTTTCTACGATAAAAACATGTTCTTTATCAAAATACATGTAGACATGTTGTGTGATTAGATAAAGAGACATGAAGGGGTTTTATTTCTGCCTGACATCGAGAGACTTAACTCATTGGCAGGGAAAAATTACAACACGTTTTGGGCACAAGAGTTCACAACAGAGATTTCCATTATTGAAAATAATGACTTTAAAAATAAAAAGAGCTACCTGTGCCCTCTCCCCCCCAGTGCAGTTGCTGTGGTGTGGGTCAGATGTGGGCATGCTGGCTCTGCTTTCATCTTCTTGAGGCAAGGGGAACATTTTTTCTGGCTTATGGTAATAGCAGAGCTTTGTTGTCTACTGCCATGTTTTGAAACTCAGACTTATAATGTACCGGGTTTATTTGAACTAAGATTAGTATAATAAAATACTTTATGGTTTAAGTTCTAATGACACCTGTATAAGCATTTTTAAGCAACATACTAGTTTTAGAGTCATGTTTCCTGTGAAGAGATGAAAATTGAGAGTGGGGATTGTATAACCTATCTGGAAAACAGTTTTAAGCAGGTTGTAGCTGGAAAATCGGATGCACAAGCTCAAGAATATAATGCAACAATGATTTCTAAATCACACTTTCAGGCTTTTTAATGGAAAGTCATACAATAAATTGGAGAACTGGTTTCTAATGTCCGTGTCACAATCTGAGTGCGATCTGGTTGGAGTGCTGTTGTGGATCTGCTCTGCTACAAGCCCATTAGACTTTGGTGATTTCACTTCCCTGTGGCCCTGCATGGACATGGGGATATGCTCTTGAGGTCAGTTTGTGTCATCAGGCCTCCAGATGGAGAAAATATGTCTGTTTTCTTGTGCTTGGGTAATCATACACCCTGAAGGTTACAAGCATGGTAATACAATTGTCAATAATATAAATGCATCCTTTTGCGTTTCATTATTGTCACTGTATTTATGATGATATACAGTGCTTTTTGCTCTTTGTAGGTGACAGCCTACTAATATTTAATCTCACAGTGTTCTCCACCTGGAGTATATTCTTTCTGTGTGGGAGTGTGTGTAAAGGAGATTAGGTAACTGTTTAATATAATAATAAAAGCAATGCTTTGAAAGCTTTGCAGCAAGCATGACGAGAGCTGATAGATTATAGTGGAAACAGTACCATGCTTGTTACAATATTAAATTGAGAGTACATGAGCAATCTCCTGATTGTGAGATGCTCCTAACCCTCTCACCTGCAACTGAAGATGCTTTGTGCAGTGCTGATATGTATGATGAAAACAAAAGATAAAGAAGGAAACAAAAGATAAAGGGTCTACATTCTGTACTGTTTACACAGAAACTTCAGGAGCCTAAGGCACAAGTTTATTTATAGCAGAGCAGTGTGTGGCCTGTAGGCTTTTAAGAAGAAAGGAAAATGCATCTTTTGTTGTTCTTTCACAATTTCAGATGAGTTGAGCCTCCTGCCCCTTTCAATGCCAGCACAGGCCGACCCTGCTCTGCAGAGCTTGCTCTTTGCTTCACTGTAAGCCCAGTCTAACTCGATGGAGGAAACACGAGAGCTCATTGCACCATGGTGGCACTGCTAAAAGTTCTGTCGGCGAGTGCACATCCACAGCTGGAGCGTGGATGAAAACACGTGCTGCAGCTGGTTGCATATCATTACATTGCACTTCAGAAAAAAAGGCATTTTAGGCTTTTAAGGTATTTCGCTTGCCAGAGTAGTATCTTGTGATTCATAAGATATACCTTAAGAAATGATATCACTGCTGAAGAGTCTGTGGGTTTTGCACATTTTATATTTGCAGGGATGTTTGGATGTTTGTGTTCTGCCTGTTTATTATCTCTGTTTATCCGTATCCGTTACAGTTCTGAAACACTTTCCTTCCCTTTGGATTCTGTGCTCGCAGTTTTCCAGCAGACACATCCTGCATATTGGAACTCAGCCAAAAGGGGTTTTTACACCAGAAATTTCTAGTGCAATCCTAGGGATGGAGTGCAAATTGAAAACACTTATTTTCTATTGCTAAATTAAGAGTCATCTCTTTTCACCATCCATGTCATGCATGTTTCATATTGTTATCGATATCACTGCATAGACTTAACCTAACCTTCAGTTATTCAGAATAATATTTAATACTTGTGAGTTTTGGAGCTTTCAGTGGTTGGCCACTTTAGTGCAGTAGCTCTGAAAGCTGATGATAAATCCTTTGCGTTTAAACTGCAGTTTATAATCTCTGAGGATGAAAATAAGAAAAATCCTGTTTTATACATAAATGTGTTTGCATTCATACATAATATCCACCACAACTTGGAGGTTGTGATTTCCACTTCATTATTAGGTTTCTTTCCCACCTTAGAATTCATAAATAACCATTGTAAAACAGGAAAAGGTGTGGGCAGACTACATGTTGTATGTCAGTTGTGGTTCCTGTCTTCAAGTTTCCATCTTCAAGATGATTGTATGTTTACGCTTTAAAAACACAAAGCTTCAGAGTGTGTTTCGGGATATATCATGTTTTAGACAAAGGTTGGGGAGAAAGATTTCCCTGTGCAACATTTTATCAGAGGACTGGTAAAGATACTGTATTTCAAAACCAAAAAACCTGGTGAGGAGAGGAAATTTCTAGAGGAATTTTTTCTCCTGAAGTTTGGGGGAAAGGTCTGTTTTGTTTCTTGTTTAATTATTGGAGACTACTCAGTTGTAGGTAGTGCAAAAGGACTGCCCATCCTTAGAAATTCTGTTTTCCTCTCTAATTACACCTACCTTTATTCAGAGTGTTTTACAATGAGACAAGAAATGGAATCTAATCCTGTGCAGTCCCTCTCCACCGTAGTGCCATGTTTTGAAGTGTACTGAATTGAAGGGACACTGGGATGTTTTAGTTCAGTGAGGTGTATTGTTTCCTGCTCGGCCCAAACCCAGAAATGTATTGTTTAGATTTTGTGTAAGGGAGTGAGTATATATGTGCAGATGGAGGAACTTTGTAAAACCTAAGCTTTGCATGATAGCTATCTAAACTCAGGAAGTTAACAGAGAACATAAGGTCAAGGACCTCACCAAAATACTAGCATGGTGGTGATGATGAAGAATAGCTTCATACCACACATGGTGTGTGGTCACACGTAAATGAGAAGGGAAAGGGATCCTTCTGCATATCCTTGTTACCCTAGTCATGATGAGTCTCACTGGGTTTGGTCAGTGTGGAGTTTGAGTTGCTAATTACCAAAAGTAGGAGGAAAAAAAAAAGGTGGATGTTCTCAATGCTGCTTTTTCTCTCTGATGGAATGGTACTTTCTTCAAGTAATCTTTGCCAAGTTACTTGTGGGTTTTAATCTTTGTATCAAGTGTACATAGAATACAAAAGATTGTACAGATCTTCATTTTTCATCTGCCAAACCTAATAGCAACTACTGCAGAATGCTTACAGATAGTTATTTATTTTATAAACTGCCATGAAAGAGAGAGGAAAGGGATACAAAAAGGTGTCTTAACTCCTGCTGACCCTTCTGCCTTTCTTAGGCAGATCTGTTGGTGGGGGGGCTTGAGCAGCTTACAAAACCAAAAAACTAAAAAAGAGTGAAGCAGGGATTTTTCTCCAGACACATGCCTCTCTTAAGAAAATACCTCTCATATAAAGCAGAAACAGAGGATGGCAGGGGATGGAGGTGCAGTGAGTCAGTATCCAGAGCTGTATTTCTGTGGCCAGAAAAGTGAAGAGAGTCCCAGCTGAGAGAAGGGTAACTTGCAACTGCTAGGAAGAGGGATTTAGAAGGATAATGTGAAAGGAAGAATTGCCGCCTTCATGGCAGGAAATGACTGGAGCACGCACTGGGACCTTGGCAGAGGAAGGTCAGTGTGCAGGCTGGCTTCGCGGAGGCCCAGAGGAGGTGCCTGAATGGTGTGGACGTCAGGAGCACGTGGGAAATAAATAATGGAGACTTAAGCTTGGTTCAGAAATGAAAAGGTTTATTTCAGGCACTGAGTAGGAACATCAGAGTGCAGAGTAAGCCTTCACATCTAGTTGGTTGCACCTTGTTTTGTTTTTGCTTAGAGACAAATGCAGGCTAAAGGTGGGTAACCACTGATGTGTGTATGAGTCATGTAAAACTAAACCATCAAGGTATTACCTGCAGATGCTTTGAATGGGTAATTTGTAGCAGAAGGCTGGTTAGCTAAAACAAGCTGGGGGTGAGAGTGCAGTTCATTTTTTTCCTGGAGACAGTCTGATGCCCTGTTGTTCTGTTCACATATAACTCCTTCTGAACCAGACTTCGCACCTCTCCAGCTTTGAAAGAGATTGCCATATCTGAAAATACATGATTTTCCTTTCCCTTTGAAAGAGTCATACAGCAAAATCTTTGTTTTCTTTCAAATCCTTATTCTCTGTGAATGAAGGAGCTTATTTACTGTACATCCTTTGTTTTGAAACTGATAATGGTGCTTACTGTGAAAAGTGATGTAACATCTTGCTCAGAGAGTTCCCTGCTGGTTTTGTGTTACTTCAGATGCATCCTGGTACAGAGGTTGTCCTGCCACTCTTGCTGGGTTTATGGGGTGGTGTTCACTGAGACTGCAGTCACTTTTTTCATCTGAGAAGCAGAGTCTGTGAGGAAGCTCCTTCCATCTGAGACTTTCTTTTCATGTTACTGTCACTTTTACAACTAGGTGAGATGTTTTTCTTTGGCATGACAACTGTCCTGACAAATGGTTAGTTAGCAGGATGTTCTCCTTTTGATGTTCAAGTTGCTATGCATTGAGAAGTTGCTCAGTTGAAGGCTTAGCTTGCCATCCAAGTCCAAGTGTCTTTATCTACAGTTGTTTTCTTCTAGCCTGTGGTTCAGGGCCTTGGGTCGGTGAGAATCAGCTACAGGGTTTTCTAGAGACACTGGTTTTTGCAAGCTTCATTAACACTGGGGTTCTGCCAGCTTCTGCTTTTTATGATCTCTTTAGCCATATGGGGCTTTTCAAACTGTTTTGTCCCTCAGTTTGAGGAGCATCTTTGTGATGTGCAACACCTGAGTAACTAATTCAGTCTCCAGTAAAAGTAACATAGAATCACAGAATATCTATTGGAAGGGACCCATAAGGATCATTTAGTCCAAATTCCTGCTCCTCACAGGATTACCTAAAGCTTAACCATAAGACTGAAAGCATTGTCCAGATGCTCCTTGAACTCTGACGGGCTTTGTGCTGTGACCAGTTCCATGGAGAGCCTGTTCCAGTGACGGACCACAGTGTCAGTGAAGAACCTTCTCCTATCCCATCTGAACTTCCTCTGATGCAGCTTCACTCCATATCCTCATGTTTCTTATCAGTGGGCAGAGCCACTGGACTGACAGCAGCCACAGGATTAAGCACTTCCTTGAAACGGGCACATGACGTCCTTCAGAATGTCATCCCTTGATGTCACCCCTTCAGAAAAATATGGGCTTGAAATACCTGGGAGATACAGCAACCACACAGTTATTCAAGCCCAGACTCTGTAGGATGTGCTCTGTTGGTAGGCAGAAATATTCCTCTTTTATTTGTGTAAGAGGCCTATTTAGCCTAATTAGGAAGTGTTTTGGCAATGATGAAGCAGTGTGAGCACACAGGAACGCAAAAAGCCCATCTTCACTGTACACAGATAAAAGGAAATGAGTAAATAAAATACGGGATCCCAGAGTGGAAAGGATTATAAGCTGGCAAGAGACAGAGTTCTTATTGTTAGGTTGATATCCCTAATTGATATAAACATGAAGCCCTGTGCAATCTGTGGTAGTTAAAAGACACGCATCTAAATAATATTTAAATAGACTCTTGCATTTTTAAGACCCACTGGAGTGTAATTGTATTCAACTTAATTAAATGAACTGAAACCCCCTGATAACTGTGCTTTACTGTTCCTAAATAAAACACTCTCCGAAGAGACTTGAAGAAGCTTAGTTAAGGCGATAAAAAACCTGAGCCCAGCACCGTGAAGTTTTGCACGAGCAGTTTCATATTTAGTTCATCTGTACGCTACCTACAGTGGCTGAGACTGTGTTAACAGTGCCATACCTCAGTTAAGCATCAAAAGCTGGGGCTTCACTGAAGTGCTTCAGGGCAGAGTCAGACTTTCTGGGTTCAGATTATTTGTATGAATGTGGGGTGTCTATTTAAGATAGCTTATTAATGCCACCCCTCTGTGCCAGCGCAGGGCATACAGTCCCTGCAGGAGTTTGCAGGGATAGCACAGGCAGGCGGGATGGGCGGCATTAGTGAAGGGGAGCCTGGGCGCAGCTTCCTACGGGAGCTACAGGAAACCATTTCTTCTGCTGCTAAGATTACAGGGGGAAACATGGATTGCTGCCATGCTCAATTACAGTTGTTTCCTTTCCTGGTAAAAGACGTCCCGTCAGGAAGCGGTAGGAGCGAAGGCGAGGTTAGTCCCTGCTTATGTAGAAGTGTTGGGTGTATCCTCTAGGCTGCAAGCTGCTGAATTTCTGGCAGGAAGAAACAGAAAAGTAGCAGAGTTTGAGAAAGCAGTTTAAACATCAGCATTCTGGCTTTCCACAGCTGGGAGCTTGCACCTCTGTGCTTGCAATAGTAAGTCAAGGGCTGCATCTCTGGGACATGCAGTGCTCTGTGCTGATGGGTGCCTCAACCAAGATTGCTGATTCCCATACCTACTTCCAAAAATGAGGAGAGATCCTGTCATGCCTTGGTGTGCAGAGCAGTGCTTTTTTCATGCTTTGTAAAAACCGTTTGAGGTGAAGGCGGATATTCCGAGTTTTCCTTTGCCCTTTCTGAAACCTTAACATGGATAGCAGGAGAGCACCGTCCTCTTGGAAGTTAGCCTCCAAAATGGCACAAGTGGGAGTAAGTAATTGTGCTTGCTGTCACACCCAGCTTCCTAAGAGCAGGATTTCTAAATGCTGGGCTGCTCCTTGCCAAGCTGGGTGATGCAAGGTGCAGTGCTGTCCCATAGTTCTTGCCATGTAAGTGCAGATGAGGTGGTAGGCTCATCCAGCCATGAGAAACGTGGGGTGACTGCATCCCTGCTGGGCTTTCCTGGTGCTGGATTTCCTTCAGAGTGGGAGAGGACTGTGTTCTCTCCTCTACTCTTCATTAGTTGTAGCTGGGGGAAGGTCCCACGCAGGATTTAGCTGCTGGGGTGGTAAGAAATGAGGGAAGGTGTGGAGTGTTCTCCTTTGCTGGTGCATCCCCAAAGCCAGTACTGCTGGGTTTTGGTGGGCTGGGGGAAACTGCTGTCGATAGGACCCTGGGCCTGGCTCTCAAAGCAGCAAGGAGTGCACAACAGTACACTGAAGAGGCAAGGGAAACGGGCAGGGGGAACAGAGAAAGAAGGATGAGAAGGTTTTTTTGAGTGAACTTTCCTTTTTCTGGACAAGGTATGTCCACCTTCTGCCAAACTGTCCAGGGGAAAAGCATAGCACAGTTTAAACTAAAGGCGGTCATTCTCTCCTGCCTTGACACTTGGAAAAGTCCTTTTGTTAGTAAAGCTAGCACATAACCATTACCAAAGTTTGCTTTCTCTGAGCAGCTTTAACACCTTGGGGAAATAATGTAAACAAGGCTTGCTGAGCTTACACACTTGTCCTGAGATACTGTTGACTGCTCCGTTTGTTTTGCCATTAAATATCCAAATATTTGTTCTTTACGTGTTTAATGTTTTGATTTTTTCAGACTACTGTTTTAATGATTACTCACACTTTAGTTATGTAGTCCCATATATTACAGAAGATTTGGTTTTGTCATACTGTGCTTCTACTAAATATAAGGAAAAGAGCTTTAATAAGACCTCCTTCACTGTTGCAGCTGATATGGCTAACTCCCTGAAATATTTCATCATCTACTTGAGATGTTTGGCTTTTGCATATGTATTTCCTTAGACCCTAACTTACCTCAGACATGAAGCCACCCCCGTAATATATGCTAAATTTCCCAAATCTGGAACCAGAAATTCACCTCCATCTCCTTAATGGTGCTTTTATCAGATATATGTACATTTCTTAACCCTTGCCATTCTTTTGTTTACCATTTGTCTCTGCTCCAAGTCTCAGGCTAGAACCCACTGCAGCTGGAGCTCATGAAGTGACACAAATTTTCGCTCGATATGAGAAAAAGTCTCAGCTGATTGTGCAAAAGGAAGAGGCAGTGAGCGCCAAGGGAGACAAAACTAATGAGAGGTGATGTCAGGTGCAGCTATTACATGGCTTAAGGAGTTAACTTATTCTGCTTTACAAGCTGACAATGGCAACTTGTACCTGACTGCTGACCAGTCTGGTGGGTAGTTGTGGCCTTTTAGGTATCAGAGCAGACAAGGGTTTTGAGTTACATTGTGGTGAGCTTAGTGCAGAGCACCTCGGGGAAAGGAGGATAGAAGATAATATACTGTTATTAGGGAAGCTGGACATTAAGGGTGCTTTGAACTAACTTTCATGAATAAAATTTGCATATATTCTTGTCTGCCAAGACCTGGTTCTACTTGTGATAGATACCGACATTTTAAGTATGTTGGAATGTACATTTACATAGATGCAACTTTTTTGTTAGCATGCATATATTTTTATTTTTTCCACAGAGGACTTCCTTGGTTGCAAGCTACAGAGAGGGATCCTAGTAGTGTGCTTTCAAATTTATTTTAATTTACAGAGGGAAAAGCAGAAGTCACACTCAGAATGTTTTTGCAGAAATGCTTTGTTATACCTTCTTGACAAAGACTTTGGGGCTTTACAGTAAAAAGAGGGAGTGAAAAGACTATTGTGCTGCTGGTGAAGGAAACACTTTATTTGCAGAATTTTGAAAGAGTAAGGGGTTTTTTTGATGTAAAGATAAGGAGGCGTTTCACATATATATATATATATATATAAAAGAAAAAAACTTACATAATGCTGTGGTTTAATCTGAATTTTCTGGGTCTAGAGTGACCGCTCTGAACTCAGTGGGTTGTATCGGTTATTTCAGATAAGTGCTGCAAAATCTTTGATATCAAAGTATACCATTGTGCTTTCTGCTTATTGTACAGAATCTATAAACGTTTT
Organism: Ifrita kowaldi; assembly: GCA_013398055.1. Taxonomy (NCBI): domain Eukaryota; kingdom Metazoa; phylum Chordata; class Aves; order Passeriformes; family Cinclosomatidae; genus Ifrita; species Ifrita kowaldi. Next base: position 1,294,868 of record VZRS01014842.1, read on the forward strand.
AACCATGCTGCAGAGAGCTTGACACAGTAGTATCACATCTATTTTTGTAACTCTGTCTGTAAAGCCGCATAGTTTAATGACTCAACCCTCAGATGCCATAAAAGTTAATGGAAAGTCTATTGAATCGCTCTGATCTGTATGTTCTCTTTGTTCTCACAGTGTCCAGCTGTAGAGAGGTCAAGGGAATCATGACAACTTTTCAGCATCCTCAAAAATAGCTGTTCTCAATATAAAAATGCCGTGACTTGTACACTGAGTATTTTATGCCTTCTTCTGAAATCAAGGCAAGCGCTGGCTGCCTGGCCTTGCACTTCTGTCTCATTCACATTTCTGACCCTGCTGACTGTCAAGACAGACTTTGAACCTGTCATTGCATGGAGAGTGGAATTGTTAACTCTGCTGAATGGAAGACTGTCCTTTCTGAGCCCTAGGAATAGAAGGGAATATTTCTCTAGCAGCTTGTTGGGTTCATTTTTAATGCAACCATTTTGAAGCTGTGCCAGAAGGCAAAACATCAGCCTTATTCCTAGCAGAAATACATTGGTAGCAAGAGGCAGGTAAGAGGGTCAGAACTCTGTGGAACAGATAGAATTGTCATGAAGCTCTGCAGGTTTTCCTACAGAAGCCTGTCCTCACTGTGTATTATTGTAGTAAACTGAGACGCAAGCTCTAGCCAGAGAGGTGGATGCAGGCATAACTCTTCTGTTTGGAGAAGGTTTGGATCTGATTTCAATCTGCATCCTTAGAAAGCACTGTGAAGGAACCTGGAACACAGTGTCTCAGATTAATCAGCTGTAGCCTGAATTCAGGTATTAGTATATTTTGGTATGCAAGGAGTTCTGCCACGACTCCAAGGTTGCTTAGGGAAGAATGCAAAGCTTCTCAAGCTTTTATGATTAGTAAAAATATCTAAAAAGGGTTGTCAAAGTTGTCCCATGAAAATCTTAGTCAAAGTTGTCCCATGAAAATCTGATCATACCTTGCTTTCTAGCTAAGCTAGTTCTGCTTAACTTTAAACATCTCATAGGATGTGTGCTATGTAGATGAAGTCCTGTCAAAAACAGGGTGTTTATTAGGCACAAATATGTTTTCCCTCAGTAGATGTTCTCATTTCACTGCTTTTTGGTCCCTCCTCCCTCTTACCCGTCTGCCCTCCCCAAACAAACCTGTTTGCTCTGGCCCACATTCTGGCTTTCATTTATGTACTTCTTAGAGCTATACAAACCAAAAGTATTACTGAAATGCAAGGTCATGTTCCACAGATTTTTACTAGGCGTCCCTGTTAAAATCTAACTGCCAGAAATAAGCTGCTAATGTTTACAGTGAACTCTCCACACAGTAGTCCTGTGTTTCAGGCATGGAAGTGGATTTTTCTCATCTTGGCCTGTGAAGGTCAAAGAACATGCCTTTGCCAGGGCATGATTGCCGAGTGTTGTGAAAGAGCACCTTCCCTTCGCCAGTGCCATTTCCACGTTCATTTATACTTTAATAGGAAAAAAAATCAGATTGTCTTCCTTCTGGTTTCTGACCCATTCCTAAGATCCCAGATTATGCATGTGCTGTGGCCATAGCTGCAGTGGCTTTTAAGTTTTGAACTCGTGTAGTTGCACTGTGTGCTGTAATGTGCATTGCCACGTGCAGATGGAGACCCATCTGTCTCGCTGAACAAACAGGCTTGTAGCATCCACATCTTCTTGCATTTCTGAGATTCATGCAGTTACATGAATTTCACCCAGGGGCTGGGAGAGTGAGCACATATATCCAATAATCAAGACGTCTTTTCTGACATTCCTAATATCTGCCAGAATAGGAGGAGGACACGCTGGAATACGCAGCTTTGTAATACATTTTTCAGATTCTGAGATAGAAAAGTACAGAGTAAAATAGTTGTATTTTTTGGAAGATTTTTCTAAAAATCTTGTTCTGCATAAAAATTCATGCAGACAGTATGCATGCTTTGCTAGTGCCTAATATTTAGATACACATGCAGGTTCAACAAAAGTATTTGTTACTTATTCCTCCTTAGCTATTAGTGTTTTCATTTTATTACACTATTAAAATATGAATGTATTTTTACTTAATTTTACAGCCAGCAGAGCTCTCTAGCAAAACATTTTTCTCTTTTACACTTTCAGATGTCAAATACAAAGGATTCTGCCAGGGCATTAAACTAACTAATGTGCAGTGACCGATAAATTCTAACTTTATAATAAGTGTCAAATCGTTCCAACTTTTCTGTGTAGTCACTCCATTAACAGGGATTCCATTGGTATTCACATGCATATCAGAACTAATTCTCTGGGAATTTCAGGGCAATTCATCAATCTTGCTCTGTGTTTTATGATGCCAAAAAATGTTGCATGCATACATTATAAAGTGGAAATTTAGGAACATACTTCACAACTGAAAATAGAAATCTGAGATAACTTCTGTTTTCATTAGACTATTAAATCTTCATTTTACATTTAACCCTTTATAAATAATGGGTTGTTTACTTTCCTGGCTATCAAAACTATTTTGTGGAAAGGTCACAGGCAGTAATGAAGTTTTAGGGGAAACATGTTGTAACTTTTTACCAATGAAGTAGTTGGGGAATGGTTTTCCTGCCCAATATTTGTATTGATCACAATTTTTTTTTCCACCAGAGAAGATCTGTGGGATTATGTACCTGGAACATTGCAGTTTGCATGGTAATAAACACAATTGGTGTAAATCACTCTTCATGCTAGCGCTTTTTCTAACTATTAAATTTGTAACAAAATGTGGAAGTTTATTATGAGGTCTTGGTTTTAAAAATGCTACTGACAGTTCAGAGCATTTCAGAGGCTTTTGAATTACAGATACGTCAGTAAGAACACATTTGAAAGCTATATACTTTTTCATTGCTCACATAGTCTGTTTCAAATATGCAACCCATCTATATCACAATGGGACATAGTGGTACATAATTGGTGGTATAGTGGTATATAAATTGCATTGGCTTACTATTTTTTGTATTAAATAACTGTGTTTTTTCCTACCTGTGAAACTAAAATGGCACTCCACTTTTGTCTAAACCTATGAAAATTTACACTGGTTCTTACTCTTTATGCATCATTATGAAATATTTTAAAAATACTGTGAGTATGAATGCTTTTATTGTTCTATTCTATTAATAATTCTAGAGATTCTTAAAAAACTTCTCAGACTATTCCTTTGACTCCCTTTGCAACAGAATGCATGACTTACCTGGCTGGAGCTAATGTTTTGTGTATGAATATGTTTTAAATACTCTAAAACAAAATAGAAATGCGAAGCACACTCCTGGTGATCTTGTGTGAGACAGTTTAGAATTATTTGGAGAAGTTGGGGGGTCAGTTTAAAGAATAGACAAAATGCCATGGTTCAAAATTCATCTTCAGATTAGTTATACTTGTGGTTTGGTGGTATCTAAAGTAGGTCTTCTTGGCCAGTATTAGTGCAGTAGAAAAACGAAGCAACTTCTCTTTTCTAAGTTTTGCCCTGTTTTTAGTAGTGCTTGAATAAAGGAGGATGATAGAGGTAACTCTATGTAGGGATCAAATTTGAGGTCATATAAATCAAATCTACAATCTTTTGTTAAATTTTGACATTTACTTACATGAAACATGAGTGGATGCTGTGGGTTCTGAGATGCTTGTTGTCTTTGGCTTGGGTTGATTTATGTATCTGTATTTCTTTTGACAAACCCAATGCTTTCTGCATTGCCCACATGCATAAACTCATAAAAGCAGCTCTTGACCACAGACACAAATTATTTAATCGGCATTTTCCACTGCAACCTTCTGGCAAGCTGAGATGCAAATGCAAATGATCGTGGTTTTGTTCTAATTTTGAAGCTATGGGGCTTCAAACCCCAAAGCTGTCCACATCTAGTTGGGAGGGTGTATGCTGCCTTTGTGGAGTGGCAACTGCATAAAGCTATAGCTGCCCTCGGTCTGGTAACCCAGCAAAAGCATGTGGCAGGGCTGTAGTGAGTATGTGTGTCAGCTATCTGTTCTCGTCTCTAAGATCTTGTGGGATTTTTTCATCTGTTTTTGGACATGAAGCTTGTTTTCATTTGCAGTGTAGCCCCCTCATGCAAGCCCTGAGCACTGCCAACAATCCCTGCTGTCAGTCAGGCAGTCTGGTGCCTGCAGCTCCGCTCCTCTGGACACGGCGGCACTGGTGGACTGGGTCACTTGTGAATAGGCCTTTCTTTGCAGCCACGTGCTTGCTGGCAGAGGGGCCACCCACGTTCTGCAGCCTTTAATTGGGGTGCTGCAGTCGAGCTAATTTTGCTCTAGGGACAGTCAGAAGCCTTCAGCCTTGTGGAGGCTACCTTTAAAAATAGCACAGTGAACTGCACGCCAGCACAAACGAAAAATGAGCACTTGTTCAGCTGTGTTGGATCCACTGGCAGTGCCATTGCTGTCCCGCAAATGGTCCGTGGCCACGTGTCTGAGGAGTTGTGGGAAGGTATGGGGAGTAGCACTGGAGTGTGCTGAGATCCACAGCTGTCTCTGGTTCTCAGCTGAGCTAAAGTTCACATGATATGTTTGAATTTGGAGTATTTTAGACAATTTCGAAGTAATTAATTACCTTCAAAAATTACACATATTTTGGAGCACGTTTGCTTTATGACATGTACGGGTTCCAGAATTGTGAGAGGAGATGGACTGATAGGCAGTTTTCATATTGTTCTAGTAAAATTATGCTTTCCTGTCTTGCTCTTCTACCATTACAGTTTCCACCTTCAATATTCTTAACTGGCAAAGGTTATCAGGGAATAAACAGACTCTGCCTGGGAACAATAATCCAAAGTGGGAATTTTTGATAACCCTTAGTGAGGGATGTTTGCTATGATTGAGTAGCTGGGATTCAGATGTCACATCGTCTCTTTGGAAGTCATACAGGTTCTCTTCTTGCCCACAAAAGTGAGCAAATGAAGGTTAAGTTTTGGGGTTGCTTATTCTGTTTAGTGTTCATGTTTTTCCCCAGCAGTGAAGCCCTGGTCATTCCTACTGAGTGTGCAAACACTGTGAAAGCAGGATGTGGGATCAGCAAGTGCACCCTCAGCCGCCAGAGGAGTGTCCAGTTGCACTGGGAAATTTGTAGAACTTGTGATACAGGCTAAGAGTCCAGGTTTCTTCCCCAGCTTGTTGGGAAGTGATGGATGGCAAGGAGGTCGTTGGAGGAAGACATAGGCTTCTGCTGTGAGCAGGTAGCACTGTGGCTCCAGTAGAAAGGTGGGGTAGCACTGTTGTGCTCTCGAAGGTGCTGGTTTTTTCCACATGTAAACTATAGACTTGCTTAGCAGTGCAGGAAGTTGTTTGTCCAAAGCTCTGGAAAGTCTGAAGTTCCCAGAAGTGTATTTGTATAAGGACCCCAATCTTCTAATGCCTGAAACATCTCCTGCGTGAGACCTTTGGCAGATTGAGAGATAGGAATTACAGTAAAAAAATACATAAGTATGGGGGGGTGGGGGGGAGAAAGTGTAGGTACATATTTAGTGTAATTTTGCTTCTGCTGCTCCAACAAGTGACATGCAAATCGTTTTTCACCGCTACTGAACACAGTAGTTTTGAGAAAATGCAAGCTGTTCTAAATTTTGGGAATGTGAGCTCTGCAAAAGTTTCCAGGGAATCTGCAGAAGTTTCAGGAGATACCTATCGTGCATGTGGAATTATGCTTTAAAAGAGTGGAAAGTAGTTTTCACAGACTCTGAGGCTTAATAGGCTTTCACTTCAATTTAAACTGGGATGTTTTTTCCGATTCTCTGGAAGTGATACTTCATTAGAGCAAACCTACCTCTTCAGCATAGTCCAGAACCCTGAGAGTGGGACCATGTGCTTGTTTTCAAGTAACAACAGCTTCAGTAAGATGTGGTTACTAATTAAGAGTTCCTCCTAGCTCATATGCTGTAACTCAACCTTGCAATTTATGGATATTATTAGCATAATTATTTTTTCATTATTTCTCTATTGCTTAGCTTTTTTTTAATAATCAAGACATAAATTTATATTTATATGTGTGCATCTATTAAAGGAAGCAATGAAATAATAGTCTGCAATGTATTCTTGTTCTTCTCTCAGGATAGGCACAAAGAGCAGATTGTTACCTTCTAAAGAATGCGTACAGTAACATACACACTCTTTCCTAAGTTAGGGACACAAGATTATTCCATCCCATCTTTTGGACCTATTTCAAGTGTGTGCATATTGTGCCTGCCCACCCCCTCACCTCGCAGGTGCAGCATACATATCTGATTTTTAGAAAGGTTTCTCATGACACTTAAAATCCAGCCTATTTATTGGGGTTTTTTATTCTTGTTTTCTTCATTCACTATTTTTAAAGTATGAATTTGGACTGTAATTAACAGATTATTACAATTAGATTTCTGGCTGTAGCCATTTTATTAGCAGTGTAGCAATACTGCCCTGCAAAGCAGACATTTGGGACTCAGCAAATCATGTTTCCACCTCCAGTACATCTTAAAAGACCAACTGGCAGTGTCCTTGTGGATGTCATTATTTGCAGTCTGGCTGATTTGGTGTATTTGCAAGAAATGTAATGGTTTTAGTTGCTGTTAGTCGTTGTCACAAAGCAGGGCTACTCTCAGTAAGGTCAGTGAAATGTGTGTGATGACTGGCTCTTGGAAGAGTGGGCAGCTGCTTGGGTGAACCAGGTGCAATATGAGTATGTGTTGGTGAGAGGGAGTTGAGGCAGATAGTGCCTGGGGATATGTTGTTCTGCCGCTGTGCATTGCAGTCCCTGCCTTCTTTCTCTCTGTAGGAATCAACAAAGCTCCACCTGATTGTGAGGAGCTGTTCTGGTACTGCAGTTCCCAACTTTCTTGCTATTGTTGTGCTCTCAGATAGGGATGGAGAGGATGACCTGAGCACAATGTGCTGGATGTGCTGCAGGGAGGGAGTTTCCTTCAGAGTTGTGGTGCTACCTTTAAATTAGGATTTTAAAATTGATTAAACTGTTTTCTTTGTCTTCCCTGTAGGACGGGTCGCTGGGAAATATTGATGATCTGGCACAGCAGTATGCAGACTACTATAACACCTGCTTCACAGATGTGTGTGAGAGGATGGAAGAGCTGCGCAAGAGGAGGGTTTCCCAAGACCTTGATTTGGTATGTAGAAAAGTTACGACTTTATTGACAAATAATTGCCATTCATGCTCCAGATGAAGAATCAATATAACAGCTTGAAGAGTTCTACCCAGGGAAATAACTTTAAGTGGTTGTGTTCACGCATGCAAACGTTTTAGCCAACTCAATTAAACACTTGGAATTAGCTGGATTAGGTTTTTTCTAGGTATTTGTTATGATTCATTAAGCCTTGGAGTCTGCATTTCTTATTTGTTCTTTAATTAAGTGTACTTTTTGCTTGCATACATTTGGTTGCAATCCTCAACTCTCAGAGGCAAGATACTATCTGACGAAAGCATTGTTTCCTTGCTCCAAGATGCTCCCAGTGTGAGCACAATGAAACTGTGCTGGTTTTCAGTTGCACTGTACAAACTGTAAAGCGGTGCTTCTCAGGAGTCCAGCGTGCAAAAACTGGTTCCAGGCTCCCAAATGTAAGCAGTTCTGTGAACTCCTTTCCATTATTATGCATTATAGAACCTGTAGCAGGCGACTTTGAGCCACAGAGCCTTTTGGGATGGAAGGGACCTCAGGAGGTCCCTAATCCAGCATGCTGCTCAAAGCACTGTCAACACTGAATTCAAACCAGGTTGCTCAGGGCTTTATCTGATTGAGTTTGAAGACCTCCAAGGATGGAGACTTTGCACCATCTCTGAGAAACCTGTTAATACTGCTTTGCTGTCTTCATAGTGAGCTCCTGTTTTTAAATTATATTCTCTGAGATCCTCCCCATGGCAATTTATACCTGTTGTTCTCATGCCGCGCACCTTTTTGATAACCTCCCCGCTGCTGCCAGTAGGTCTTCTTAAACTGTCTTTTCTGACAGCTGAATCTCCTAACTCTTCTTGCAGGGCAGGGGTACAAGTCCTTGAGAGCACCTTGGTAACAGCTGTACCTGATGATGTAGATTGTTTAAGGTTACTTTCTCTTTGGGATTCCAGGATAGCAACTGAGAAGCTTTCAGAGCTTGTAGAGACTACAAACTTCAGTTACACAATTAATGGCTGCAGAATCAAGGCAGGGAGTCATCCTCTGCCCCACTGAAGTTTGTTCCTTTTTTATTTTTAAATGGAAAAAAAGCAAATGTATTTTGCAGATCTGTTGCTGCCAAAAAGTTCCAAGAGTTAAACAAAAGGCTATTGCAGGAAATTCTTTTATAGAGAGACCCTTGAGGCTTCTGTGCAGAGAAGCTGATGGCACAGAATTGTGGTTCTCGTGAAAACCCCCATGCTTGGCAGGCCTGGTGTTCTCGGTCGCTGTTGGCAGCAATGAAACCCCTTTTCCTGGTGCTCTTGGAAGGCAGCTCCTGGGCTGGGTAATGGAGTGTGCCTTATGGCGGGAGAGGACTCCCTTCCATTTAGACAGATGGGCCTAATTTGGCTCCCTTTGCTTCCGAAGCTGCAGAAGCCAGGCTGGAAAAAGCCATGTGAGCTTAATTAACTCACATCAAAGGTGCGGATCTTCACGCTGGTTTAAATAGATGTGAGCTAACCCAAGACAGATCATCGAGTGATTCATTCTGCTCCAGAGAAGCTATAGTCAGAGAAAGTGGCTGTGTGAAAAACTGCCTGGAATCCTCTTAAGTGTCTCTGATACTGAGTTTGCTTACTCTAGTGGTCCAGTGATGACTTCTTGAACTGTCAGGTCAGAGAGAAGACAATGCAATTGAAAATTAAATTAGTGCTCCATTTTTGCTACACCTGTCACTCTTATAATACAGTTTCTAGACATAAGATAGCCATTCTGCTGATAACATATGAGACTATAGATATTAGCTCACTTGCCCAACACCAGCATCCAAACAGTGCTGACTATAGCTGAAACTTGCTCTCATCAATAAACAGGCAGACTTAACTCTAGGTACACAGGGAGGGGGAAAGGGCCATGCAGACCAGAATGTGATTTCAGTGTGATAGAGCAGTATGCCTGTTGATTGTCTGCTGTACGAACAGGAGTTGTTTTAAACAGCAGAGCTGCTGAAGTTACTGCAGAAGTGCTAATGTGAAAGACAGAACAGAAGAGTGACTCATTTGTTGCGATGTTTTTCCTCTCTTTACACCCTGAGGAAAGGTAGTGTGTTGGCAGACATGTTGGTATAGTGAATGGGGAGTAATGCTGGGGGAAATTCCAGCTTCATAGCACATTCCAGATGTGCTAAGATAGCAAAAAAAAAAAAAAGCACCAGATAGCAAATATATGCAGCTCCAAAATTTTTATGCACCAGTATTGTTGGGCTGTTAGTCCAGCCTGACCTTGCTCTGCCATACTTTGCTCTTCCAGCAGTGATGAGGAAGGCAGGGCTGTCTATACACCCTCTCTTCCCAGCAGCAGGGTTCTGCCAGAGCTGGAAGTGGGCAGTGAATCAGCTCTTCCTCCCCACCTCAGTGGTCTTCTCCCTCTCTTTAGTGAAGTGAACAGAGCACAGCCAAAATGCATGGAGTGTTAGTGCAGATTTTCAGGGGTTTGCTGGAGTGACGGTTCCTGAATCTGTATGAAAATGCAGTATGAGTGCATAATACTTAGCAGAAACATGAAAGGTTAGGTTGCTGCTTTTACTGAATGCTCTGAACAAAGAGAAAAGAGCAGGTCACCCCATGGGTCGAAGCGTCCTCTAAACCCTGCACAGAGAGGCCCTGTCAGGAGGAGCAGTGTAATAACAAAGACATGCCTGAGCTGGCAGGGCTTTGGCAGGAACATGTATTTAGCACCGGCTCGCCCAGATTGCCCTTTGTAGCACGTCCACTGGAAGGACAGAAATATGAACTGTTTATTGCTGCTTCTGTACCCTTTGAAATAATTTTAAGCTGTTTGGGCGCAAGTGTTGATATCTTGATTGTATATTGTATTTTCTAATCAGCTCTCCAACCTTCCCTATCAGACCATGGCCATTTCAGTCTAGATATCCTGCTCTAACATTGAATTTTTTAAAAAGTCACTTGGTAAAATTGTTTGGGAAAGCAGCATATCTTGTAACAAAACAGTGGGTGCAGATGGAGCTGAACACAGAGTATTTTTCCAAATGGTAATGCTGTCAAGGATTGCTAGTTGTCCCTAAACACGATAACTGCTTTTTGTGTTTGGAATTTTGCCTATGTTTTTGTAATGGAGAATGTGCTTGGGTTTGGACACTAATGTTTGTGAACAGCATGGGAGTTGCCCACATTTCCTAGCATTTGGCCTATTCCTGTACACCATGTGGGCTTTTGGCTGAGGAAAAACTGCAGGTGGAGTAAATAGAGTGGATTTTCAGGCCCATAATGAATGTATTACTGGTAATATTGAGGTGGACATCTGCTAAAATGCAGTTATGGCCAGAGAAGTGACTCTGTGAGGATGGTATTTTGTAACCATTCATGTGACATTCTTGTCTTCAGTTGGAGAGGCACGAATTAGATAGATGAACCACTCGGATGTACAAGGAATTGGCTGGATGGTCACACTCAAAGGGTTGTGGTCAATGGCTCCATATCCAAATGGAGATCAGTGACGAGTGCGATTCCTCGGGGATCAGTATTTGGATTGGTGATGTTTAACATCTTTGCTGGTGGTAGGGAGAGTGGGATCAAGTGCACCTCTAGCAAGTTTGCTGACAACTCCAAGCTGAGTGGAGTGGTCAACATGGTGGAGATAAGGGATGCCATCCAGAAGCACCTGGACAGGCTTGAGAGATCGGCCTATGAAGCCTCATGATGTCGGGGTACACTATGTGGTGACAGAGAGATAGGCCCTGAGGGCTGGCGAGAGAGCCTCTTTCCTGGGCCCAGAGGTGACCCTGGGACTGTATCCAGGTCACTGGGCATGGGCAGAGAGAGGATTGTGAGTTTGTGGACAGGGTTGGACCTGTGAGAGGTGATGATTGTAGTTTGTGACCTTATAGGGTATTGTTTACCTGTTACCATAATAGGCAAAATCTGGGCACTACCCCAGGTGATCGGGGGACTCTGTGGTGAACATCTTTCCTGTTTATAGGATGTTATATCCTGGGTGTGCTGGTATATAGGGAAATTCTGTCTGCATAATAAACGACTTTGCATCTCTATCGTGTGTGTGGAGTCCATGCCCATGCGTAATCAGTGCATCATGAAATTTCATCGAGGCCAAATGCAAGGTCCCCCAACAATCCTGAGCACAGGTACAGGCTGGGAGGAGAATGGATGGAGAGCAGCCCTGGGGATAAGGACCTGGGGGTGCTGGTGGATGAAGAACTTGACATGACTGGCAATGTGTGCTCACAGCCCAGAAGACCAACCACATCCTGGGCTGCATCAAAAGGAGTGTGGCCAGCAGGTCGAGGGAGGTGATTCTTCTCTTCTACTCTGCTCTGCATCCAGCTCTGGGGTCCCCAGCGCAGGAAAGAATTGGGTTTGTTCAGCCTGGAAAAGAAAAGGTTCCAGGGAGACCTCACTGCAGCCTTCCAGTACCTAAAGGAGGCTACAAGGGAGCTGGAGAGGCAGTTTTTACAAGGGCAGGTAGTGATAGGAGTGATGGCTTGAAACTGACAGAGGGTGGATTTAGAAGAAGAAATTCTGTACTGTGAGGGTGGTGAGGCACTGGAACCGAGAAGCTGTGGGTGCCCCATCCCTGGAAGTGTTCAAAGCCAGGTAGGATGGGGCTTTGAGCAACCCCATTGCAGTGAGGTTGGAACTAGATGATCTTCAAGATCCGTTTCAACCCAAACAATTTTAGGACCTGCTTCTTTCGTGTCTCTGGGGTCACATCTGCCTGTCTCACTGACAAAAACAGGTTTGCCTTTCCTGTCAGCAGGGCAGGACAGCACTGAGTTAGCCGTGAAAGAGCAAACTGCATTCTGTTGTCTCATCCATCACTGACAGTGGCCAGCTAACTGCTGCTGCAGCCAAGGTCTGTATTGTAGTTGATGATCTTGAAGTCAAAGAACAGCTTGAGATTTTCTGATGGACTCTGACAGCTGCAATTGGGGCACTGAGAAGTTGCATCCATCTCTTGTCTTGCAAATTATAAAACATTAATGTCACTGACAAGCTAAAAGGTAGAGTAGTATACCTTTTTCCCACATTCATGCAATTAATTTCAATGTGTAAAAAGGGAAGTGCTCAGAACTGTGGTAAAGCACAATGCATGCATTTGGGCAAATTAACTTGCCTAATCCCATGTGTTTTTACCACACCTGCACATGTACGCAGGCAAAGCCAGAAAATAGAAATGAACATAAGAACATCATAAGTTTCTTGTCCTGTTTCCAACATTCATGTAGTCTTCCTAAGTCTTGTCTGTGCATGGTTCTAAAAGACATCCAATAACCAGTTGTTTGATTACAGATGGAGTTGACCATCTAGGTAATGTCATCGCATATAAATGGTATGTCCAGCAAGAAAAAGGGGAGGAAAAGAAGCAAAAGTAGAGTAATTACTAATTTGAGTGACAGAGTAATACGGCTTTAGCCTATTTAGAGGTGTATTTGTCTGGTGTAGTACTACTGGTTGGCAATATCATCAGGCTGCTTGAGAAACTAGCCATCCTTTGCTGAAGCACACTAAAATACCCAGAACAGTTGCAGTCAGTGATTGATGTATATTTAAAAAATCTTTGAGGGAGTTAGCCACCAAAGTTGGAGTTGGGATGCTGAGCGTGTTTGTGGAGTGTGCCCGTGTCTGCTCCACACCTGACACTAGCCATGTCTGCCGTTCTTCGCATCTTACATTCAAATTTCAGGATCCTAGAATAGACTGATTATTCCTACTACGAAATGATCACCTCTGCTTTGCAAATTCAGTACTGGCTGCTGTTACCAGTGTCCTGAGAGGACACCTCTGTATCTCGCTGGAATGGAATCCCACTGTTTTGTTTTGTCTTGCTGGCTGCAAGAGTCCCTCCAAAGTATAAACAACATCTGAGTTTGATTAAAAAGGTATCTACAGCACAAAAAAAAAAAAAAAAAAAAAGAGCACACACATAAGATTTCCGAATTTTTTGAGAGTCTTTAGGCTTTATGGGGCAGACATGCAGAAGAAAAAGTAGCAGTAGGTGTGGACTTTCAAGCATCATTGTGGGGTTTTTTTCCTCAGTATAGATTGAAATAGAGGGGATTTAGCCTTAATATGAGGTACATAAAGTGGAGTCACATAGAAAATATTTAATGGAGATTTACTGTGTGTGCAGTCTCAGTCTCTCAGTATTTTAGGCTTATCTTCATAAGTTAAATTCAGAGTGATATTTTCATCATTAATGGAGCTTTTCAAAGGTAGACACAATGGAAATTCTGGAACAGACAGGCTATTTTTAGTGTCTGATATCACACACCAAGGCAGCAAAGGCATTTAAATATAGAGCTAGCATTAAACATGAAAATAAAGCAAGGCTTGTTCCAAATGCAGCAAAGTGGATACCATTCTTAAACAGTTTGCTTAGTACTAGCAGACTAAGTAAAAATCTCTCCACTTTCTGCGAGCTAATGATCTCCTGCAGTCTCACCACTGTTTTTGTTGGAAGGCCATTTATGAATAATCCCTTAGGCAAAATCTGTTCATTTATAGGCTGAAGACTCAGCAAACTCTGCAGCTGTGATGGTTTAGGTGACCTTATCTTCCTTTCATACTTTTGGAGGATCCTTGCTTTTTGGAGTAGGATCTTCTGTTTAACACTTCTGGTCTTCTGAAGTATTTTTGATAATGTCACTGTTACAGGAAAAATAAGTTGGCAAAGATAATTGGGGGGCGGGGGGGCAAGGTTCTGAGCTGGTGATACTGTTATGAACAAAATAATATTTATGTTGTAAGTAGAAAAGATAATCACTACTGGCACTCTGGTAATTGTGGAGGGGAGAAATTCTCTTTAGCTTTATAAGTGTTTTTCTAGGTATTCTTAATCTTCTAACATCATTTGTAATAGTTTTCTTGCCCCTTTACATACAGCAGGAATTTTACTTTGAACCTTAGATCAATTGAATATATTCTTACTGTGCTCTTCTTCTATCCTAGAAACAGCACAGATCTCCTAGAACTGACAGACTACATTTGTATTGACTCTGTGATTTAACCTCATTGGAGCCTGAGGGCTAGAGGGAAGGGGTAATTGATTGACTAACTTTAGCTCCCTTTGTGTATTTTTTTTCTTTCTCCCCTTAGAATTTAAAAGTGACAGCAAAACTGGAAATGTACAGTGTCATGCTGGTAAATTTCATTGCAAAGGATACAATTGTTTAAAAAGACAGCGAATTAATTTAATTGTTATTTAAGAAGGTGCATCTCTGAGGGAAAAAAAAAACCAAACAACCAGAAAAACCAAAACTAACAAACAAAATCAACTCAAACCCACCCAAACTCTGTGGTGAACAGTTTCTATGATGTGCAGCCCAACTTGCCATTGACATATTACTAGATTTCCAAAATACCCAGCTGAGTGGCATTACTCTGGGAAGGACAGCAATGTGTTAGAAGTGTCAGACTTTCGTAATGTGATAGCAGCTAAACCAACAGAGGAATGGACCTAAAAGATGTGATGTCTTCTATTAAGATTACTCCTCTTTGTCTTTGCATAGCGTCAGCTTCACTCCCCAGGCAGCCTCTCTGTGCTCTCCTTCTGTGGTTCCCCAGCAACTGCTCCCCAGTCCGTCTATGTGTGTTGAAGAGAGCTGGAAGCAACTTCAAATGTCAGCTAATTGTAGCACTAGCTTGTGCTTCTTCTGAGTCCCCAACTGGGGGAACACCACCATGTGTCCTCAAGGAATAGTAAGGATATTGCTCAAGATAGATGTCTTGAAGTGAGTTGAAAAGCCTCACTTGTAAGAACCATGGCAGTCTTGCGGGTCATTAGGGAAAACAAACAGGTCTTAACCAATAATAAATCAAGAGCATGTTGTGATGAGAATGAGAAACACATCGCAAGTATTTGTGCACATCTGGATGTGCTTTGGAATGTCTGTTTCTCTGCAGCAGAAGGACACTCTTCCAAAAAAGATGCACAGAGGAAGGCAGGCCTCCATCTGTGAATTCAAAGGGACTGATTTCTTTTTTTTCTTTTTTGCTGGCCTGGCCCCTGCTCTTCATGATGTAGGTTCTGATGCTCCACAGCTACTCTGCTTTGATCTTTCCATGCTTTATCTTCTCTCAGTGTTGTGTAGGTTTCCTGTTTCAGCAGTGTCGCCTGAAGCACACAGAGAAATGCTCCATTTCAAACAAGATGCTCTGTGAATTTTGTGTTTGAAGGAAAACTGAAGCAGTTTGACGAGGCATGTTTTCTTTGGTGCATGATCAATCTGGTTTCCACAAAATAATGAAAAGGAATGGCTATCAGCTGGAAATCCCTCTTCCTGACTCCCAGATGTCATATCCCTCTTGATTTATATTTTTAGATTTTCCCCAATAGTTTAGATTGCAGCTATATCTTACGTAAGGGAGCAAAGTAATCTGGGATTACTACATCCAGATTTTCCCTGATTCTAAGGTTTCTTTGGTTGTTCAAGCAAATGGAGTTGTGAAAGGCAATAATCCTGTAAAAACATACATATGGAAATGAATGGGTAATATTTTCAAAAGAATTCAATTTCGGCTCCTTATCAGAGGGATTAATTTCTTGCATTGCTTGTGGGCATGATGAATAAAATCAGTCATGGATTAGAAACTAATTAAAGAAGAAAGACTTGAAATGATTAGCAAAATTTGGAATTCGTAAGCTCATTATGAAACACCTACTGGTAATTTTTTGTTTATGTCAATGTCTTTTGCCTGTTGCTCTTGAAGTTCCTGATAAGACCACAGTTACAATTATTTGGTTTACAATTCATGTGAAACTAGTGGCAGTAGAGTTGTGTGCCCAGGTGCATTTCAGGATGTAAAGATGATGGGAATAACATCAAAAAAAGTCAGTGGTTATAGATGTGGAAAAGTAGACAGGCTTTTCGTCATATAAGGCTTTATTCACAAGCCATCCAGGTAAATTAGGAAGATAAAAAAGCTAGCAAAAGAAAAATCAGAATTTGGGAGTATTCTTTAAGACAAAATAGGCTGATAAACAGTATTTGAAAGAAGTCCATCTCCCCTTCCCTTCCCAGGGGCACACAATTCAAGCTTCTGACAGCTTTCTGTCGTGGTGTGTCCACAGATCACAGAGTATTCTGAGTTGGAATAGACCCACAAGGATCATCAAGTCCAGCTCTTAAGTGAACAGTCCATACAGGGATTCATCCCACAACCTTGGTGTTTTGGGGGTTTTTTTTGGCACCAGGCTCTAACCAAATGAGCTAATCTCAGGGTCATGGTAGCTCAGCAAAGATTAAGCCGCAGCTGAAGTCCATTTTGACAGAAGAGAGAGATTTTAGAGTTTTGAAGCATGTGCCAAGTGCTGAAAGTCACACAAATGAGAAGTAAGAAGGAAGTCAGTCATCAGAGTAGCTTTATTTTGTTCACGTGGTTAACTGTTGAAAGCTACATAATTGGAGCCTTCAGTTGCTAGCCTACACAGAAGCTCACGAAATAGTTTTATTTCTCCTTTGTGTTGCACTTTCTACTCTCAAAACCCTTTAAAAACATTAATTAGCCTTTGCTGCCTCCTTTGAAGCTGGTAATTTTAGTACCATTATCCCTGTTTAGGCCTCGCCTCCCTGAGATTCAGCCACTGATGAAGATTTACCTATGTAATTCCCTAATTCCTCCTCTGTAGCTAAGTTTGCAACAGGGTAGCCTGAAATTTATACTAAGTTCAGAACAACTTAATAATATACAGCGGTGTAGCTGTAAACAAATCCTGGCCACAAGAGCTGGTGAAGCAGTGCACGGCCAGTGGGTGACAGACACTATGGGTGACCTGCAGCTCAAGCCTCAAATCCAGTCCATTAGACTACGCTTAAAAAACCCCAAAATTCAGGTGTACTTCAAAATCATGCCACACTCTTAACACGTTCCTGATCTAGCAACTTTCCTTTGCAGCTGGAACGTGGAGGTCTGGTGAAGAGTCTGGCTCTCTTGGTCAGTAGCTGACTGCCAGCCATCTCTCCTTCCTACCATCCTGCCTCTACTTGAAATAATTGTCTGATGTATGGCTGGGATAATAGAAGTGCAGAAGCACTGTGGAAGAGACTCTGATTTCTTCAACGAGTTAATTTCACTGGCATGGTGTCAATTGGTGATGACTGAAAATAATGCTCTTGTTAAACCCCAAATGAGATATTTCATTCTGAACACCTGTGGGAAAGCATGAGAAATGAAGGGCATGGTGTGCAAAGAGTAGGAGGTGGTGGTTTGATCCACTGTTGTAGAAGTTTGGCTCTTCCTTCTGCCTGAGGAAACTTGGAACTCTTATCTCCTATCTTGAAGCACAGTGCTCTGCAATTTAATATTCTGTCTTAACCTTGTCTTTTAATCAACCCTGTTCACATATGTAAACAGTTCCTGGTGTAGCAGTGGGAATAGCAACGTCTCAGCTTCCAGGTAGTCATCTTCACAAAGTTAGTGAATCTTTTCTTTTTCACTTGCAGGTTAAAAAGTCCAAATATTTTAAACATTGTTCAACAGGAATGGAGTAGGAATGTGAATCTTAGCCCAATGTTTTTTGGCATGTTTTTTAAAATTTTTATATTATACATTTATGTATAAAATAAATAATAATATAATTATATTTTTAATTTTTAATTATTTTATATGTTTTGGTTACTTCATATCAGAATGATACTGTAAAGGAACTAAGCTGCTGACCCTCTAGCAAAATTCAAATTTATTTTTCTTGATTGCTGTTTTTTACTCCATAACTAGTTGGGTAATATTTTGTTTGTAGGATAGACAATAGCAGAAAAAATAACTCTCTTGATCTCTTGGTTTATGAGTAGCCTCTCAAGTTAACAGCAAGACTAGAACTTAGCTTAATGCTAGGCCGGATGAGCATTCTGGGGGACTCAGTAACTTTGGTGTTCCTCCTTTGAACTGAGTTCTGTTTAGCCTTAGTGCAATAGTTTTGCTGTGGCTGTTGAGTTGGAGGTGGTACCCGTAAACTCACACCTTTGCTCTTGAAATATATGCAGATGTTTTGTAGCAGTCATCTTAATCTGCTAAGAAATGTTAACGTTCTTCAAATTTTCTTTAGACAGTGGAAATGGAATAACACCAAGAGTTGCATCAACTCTACACTTGTATTTGGTAACATGGAAATATGAAGTATCTCATAAAGCTTTCCATGACTTAATGACAGGGCGTATTTAGACATGGAACACATGTTGTAAAAAATATGTAGATAATCAAATTAAATACATTCTTTTCAGTGTTTTGCATTTTGGCTAAGGTAAACAGTTTTTACAGAAGCTAAGTAACCATCAAGTTTTCTAACTGAGATTTTGGTCTGAAGGTAGTAAAGGACATTAGGAGGAAGGGGAAGGAAAGGTGAATGTAAATTTTGGCAGTTGGACTTGCCTTTTTCGGAGCTTCCTGCTCCATTTGTCCACTCTTGTAGGTTTTATTTGGTTTCTGGGGTTTTTTGAGGCACAGGAGGTGATATGTGCTCAAGGAAGGAGCCTCAACTTTGGGGCAAAAAGTGTGGGGTAAGGAGTCCAGGAGTGTCAGGAGCAGGTACTCCAGGAGCTGGGGCCTCTCACTGCATTTGTCAGGTGGAAGAAGAGGAAAGAAGGAAGTTTGGTCATTGCTTGCTTACAAGGGTGAGGAGCAAAATGTTAGAAGATTGGGTGAGTAGGTCACTGTAAAACTAAGCTGGAGTAAAGAAAAACAGGTGATGCACTCTGGTGGCTGCAAAGGGCAAAAAGTGCCACAAGGCGGCAAGGTATTTGTGCTTATGTGAGGCCTGAACTGTCTGCATGGACCAGAATAATGTAATAGTGTAACATAATTAATGATAATAAGTAATAACTAAAAAAAACCACAGTAACATAGCACAACTGGTCATTTTAAGGCACAAAAAAATGTTATAATCTGTTAAGAGTTAGAGCTAGAATGGTTGCTGCTGCTTGTCAGAAGTGTCTTCACTCACCAGTGCACTCTTTTTCTATGAATGTGTGGTGGTCACTGGCCATAATGCAGGCTTGATTTGATGAGGCACAAGATCAAAGTAGGAGATTTTGAATGGCAGTTTTGACCTTTTCATTATAGGTACTGCAGGAGAAGCGGTGAGCCACAGTCAAGGCTCTGATTGCCGCTACAGTAGGTTGCTCTGGAACTTTGCAAGCTCCAAGATGAAACTAAGGAGAAAAGAGAAATGAAAGAAGAAAGTCATGGGAAGGTTGAACAGTTTTTTCTTAGAGTGTTTTATACACCTGAAAACACCTAGGGGCAAAAGAATAATATTGAAGTTAGCCCTTAGTCCAGCTTCACAAAATGACAGAAGGAATTAAAACTGTTAACTTTTAAGAATAAACTACAGAAGTTCAGGGAAAAAAATCTAAGAATACAGAAGGTATCTACTGTATTATAGCTTCATTTGGAGCAGTGGAAGGGCATGAGTATCCCTAGAGTTTGCATCCTTAACACATTTCTTCTGCTCTTAAAAATTACAAAAATAGAGGTACCTTCCTGACCATAGTTCAGTGAGCAAATGGAGAAGAGAGCAGGAAGACATTTTATCTGAGTGAGGAATACCGAACATCTCAGGTCTGCAGTGAAGTTGAAGGAGATGGGCATTTTGCCAAAAGTCACTTTCATGGGGAGCATAGCAAAGTGTGGTGGGAAACACTCTGTTTTCCTCTATATCCATGCTACATGCAACAGGAAATGTTATTGTTTTCCCTAAATAGTTCAAACACAATTGATTTTCTCCTCTTAGTGATCCATTGAGATTCTTCTCATTGAAACTATTTAGATTTCTAAAGCAAGTATTATTCTACAGTGGCCTTCTTTGGCAATAAAAGGGGTGTAGTTAGGGCAAGACATCACCATTGGGTTTACAACAGATTACCTGTTGTTTCCTTTCAGCCTTTCATATAAATGGCATTTCTAATGCTTCTCTGTTGAATCTTGAGGTCCTCCTAGCGCTGACGAATGTTTTATGATTCATTATCGTTGACATACTGTGAGGTGATTCCTTTGAAAGGATATTTCTGGTTGCATAGTAGCAGCTCTTCAACTATGAAAGCTTTCTTTAGAGATTATTACAGCACTTCTCAAATCTCTACCCATAAACTTAGGGACTTTCTTAAAAAGCTAGTGTTCTTGAATTTTTTCATGATCTCTGGGACATGTTTGTTTGTAGCTTTTGTTACACCTATTTCCCTTTATCAATTTATGACCACAGTCCTTTTCACCCTCTATCAGTCTTGAAAACAGGAATATTTTCTGCATGAGATCACAAGTTTGCCATGAGCTGAGGCCTAACAATACCCATCTTAAAAAAAAAATCTGAATTTAATCTTACACATTAGACAGTGCCATTCTGGTTCCTACTGCCAATGCAGTTTTGATTTCTTACCTCAGGAGCACCTTGAAAGTTAGCAACTTCATTTACTTGCAGGGAGAGAGATTTTGTCAGTGAGAAAATCCTAAAAATTTAGTGGCAGTGTTTATCTAATACCTTTGACATAAAAATGCATATCCTATCATGGTAATACATTATGTTATGTAACATTTACAACAGAAATGCTGACCCCATAGCACATAGATTACTCATAGCCCAAACCCACCCAAAATGGAATGATACAAAATGAGCTGTGTTTTGTCTCACCTTTTTAACTGGAGGAAAATGGCACATTTTTTTCACTTCACACCTAATAGAAACGCCAAAGGAGATTTGGAAATCTAAAAGGGTCTCTTACATAAAATGCTCTTTAAGCTGTCTGAACAGTGGAATGAAAACAAAATGAACACTTCTCGTGAACAAGCACGTCACAAGTATTTAATGTAATTTTAATAGCTCCTTTTATTAAGAGTGGCCTATTAGAAGTTTTTAAGGAACCTATTGATTGTCCCTGTCTCTGGCTTTCAGAGTTCAGTATCTATCATAAGAGTGTGCAAAAAGTCATCTTATGCATCATACTAAGAAAATTAACTTTATTTGGCATGAATCACACTGCTTCCCCTGGTCTTACCTGCTGTNATCTCGTGAACAAGTACAAGTCACGAGTATTTAATGTAATTTTAATAGCTCCTTTTATTAAGAGTGGCCTATTAGAAGTTTTTAAGGAACCTATTGATTGTCTCTGGCTTTCAGAGTTCAGTATCTATCATAAGAGTGTGCAAAAAGTCATCTTATGCATCATACTAAGAAAATTAACTTTATTTGGCATGAATCACACTGCTTCCCCTGGTCTTACCTGCTGTTGCTCATCTCAGGACTGGACAGGTGAGCAAGGCTTACAGAAGTCGGACCTGTTTCTTATCCTAGTTTGTTACCTTCAGAACATGGTAAATTCTTTTGAGCAAGAATTTATAATGCAGAAAGAGGTTACACAAAAGAAAGATGTTTCTTGAAACACAAGCATATCAGTCTTTGTACCCTTTCTCTTACCAGCAGCTTCAGATCAACACAGATGCAGTTATATTGAGTGGCAAGATATTTTCTAAATGTAAGGCATTTATACTGTTATAATGGTTTTTGTTTCTGGGTTTGAGCACGAGACTTTTATTTCCACTACTGTGTCAGGGCAGCCAAGTGGCGGATGAAGGGCTTTGATTACCCGTGCTAGATTTGTCAGCCTCTTTCCCGGGGCAGATGGAGGATAAAATACTCAGGTAGGAAGCTGCATTGTTCTAGATTAATCACGTGTCTAGGCTGCAGTGAGAGCTCAGATATTGCCTCTGTACTGCCTTGTCACAGGAGACATAAAGTTACAGGAGGACCCTCTGTCTTTTTTCTCTACTGCCTCTCCTTCCATGACACCATGTTTGTTCTCTAGGCTGTTCTTATTACTAGTGGCTATCAGCTTCCCCTTTCATCCCATTCCTTAGCAGCTCAGCTTATGAAGCTCCTGCCTTCCTCATTTTACTCCCCCCATGCATCTTTTCAAAGCTTCTCATTTTCTCTCTTCAGTACTTGGGGTAAAAGTCCTTACAGCACCCTTTCTCCATTCACTTTGTCTCACATGCTTCATTTTCTTTTCCTTGAGCACCTCCTACACCCTACTTTTTTCCATCCTTCTATAGTCCTTATTCTTTCTTGTGTTTGTCTCCCTGGTTTGGATGTTGTTAACTCTTGGAGAGCAATGCTTTTGTGCAACCAGGTATGCTACTTCTGCAGAATATCAATAGAAAGAATAGAAAAGATCAGAAATCTGTTGAAATGCAATCCCTTGAAGATTGGTGAGTTGAGGGTAGTGCAGATGTAAAATGTCCCTTAAAACACAAAATAAAGGAAAAGTGAAGCTGTTTATTTAGCTTCTCTGCTTACAGCTGTGGATTAGACATCACCATAAGCAGTCTGCATCTCAGCTACACCAGATTAAGTTTGGAGCACCCGCTCTGGGATAAAATTTCCAGTTATTGCAAAAGGAGGAGTGGAAATTCTCTTTGTAGTTATGTGTGAAATGTATAAACCAGAAGTAAAACACAAAACCAACAGTATCTGAATTTTTTTGTTGTGGTTAAAGGTGTGTTATCAAACCTATTTTGTTTTAAGTACTGTTGGTTTTCATGGAATTTACCTTGGCTTTGTTTTATAATTTTGAGAAATCACCTGGTGCATCCTTTGCCCCAAGGTAGATTCAGCTGTCCTTATCATGCTCAACAGATGTTGATCAGACCTGTCTTTAAACTGTCCCAGCATGTTAATTCCACTGTCTTCCCAGGAAAACTATTTTAGCATTCATAATATTTGTGATACAATGATGGTTCTTTACACAGCAGCGTGACACTAAGGCTTGTGCTTCCCTTATGATTCACTGTAATCCCTACATATTTTTCTGCCAACCTGTTTGCTCCCCAGATGTTCCCCACCCTGAATGTCTTTGTCTGGGTAATTCTGTTTAAATGAAGTACCTTTCAGTTCTCCATATTGCACAGTATCTGATTCCCAAACATTAGGCCAGCATAACCTGCTTTTTCAGTTCTTTCCCTAGCAGTGGTGGTGGATTGACATGTTTGTTTCTTTAGAATGGAGCCTTAAATGAAAACAACCTTGGTCTCTCTAATGGGTAATGACGGTACCTTCCAGCCCTGTGCTCCTTGGTGACAGAAGCAGGCAGCAGTCTCTTCTTTGCACCTTTGTCATTTGATCTTTCACCAGAGATCAAGCATATATTTATTGATCTAATATGTGTATGTGAACGAATATGTATGTATTCAAACAGCTTTCACTAGCTTTGGCAAGAATTAGGGTGTCAGTTTTTAATTGACCAGTCCCATTGTATCTTCACTGATGCAGGTATTTTTTTTCAACTCCTTCTGAAAAGCGTATGCCACTGTGGATATTTGCAGGAAGGGGTCAGTCTGTAAGAGTGACAGTGGAGGGTCTAGAGAACACCCTGTATCTACATGTGACCTTGCAAAAAAATGGAAGATAACTTAACCTGTCTCAACAAAGAGGTCATGTGCAAAATGTTAAATAGTTTGTTCAATGCAAATTCTATTCCATGGATTGATTTGGCATGTACTTGCTATGTAGAAAATTTTGCCATCCTCTCAAGTGGAGTTACCAGTATTATGAAGTTGTTTTATTCATAATGCCTTCTTTAGTCACTATTTATTGATTAGTGTAGTTGAGCCTTTCATAAATGTAGTAATTAATTACTTGATCTTGAACTCTGAAGGCCTTATTTATTGCTTGAAAATTAAGAAGTCAACTCAGGCTGTAAGACAACTGTTATCCAACCTTCCTTTCAATAGAATTGACCTGTAAAATTAAGTGGGTTATTTTTTCTCAATTTTATGTAATATTAATACCTGCTATTTTGTATATGCTTTGAAATTCTCTGACGTTTGTAAACTAAACACAGTTGCATTCTTCCTGTGCCTGATGACTTTGAAATCAAATTGCAAATGATATGGCACAGATTTACATTTATGTAATAGCTTTGTGATACAAAATTATTTGTGTAACTTGTTTTCCCTTGTCAGACATTCTGTTGTTCTATGAAAAGGCGTTTTAGAATCCTGACTTTTTTATTGTTTCAAAAACAATATCCTGAACATATCTTAGGATGGGGAAAACTATTTTTAATACAGTTTTACGTAATTATTTATATACATAAATACATATAAATTTGTATTATGTATGGTTTTATATATTTAATATAATTTTTAATATATTTTTGGCCAGTTTCTTAATTCACAGACTATTTTATGATCTGGTTTTCATTAATATGAAAGAATACCCTATTCACAAACTCCTGCTGAAATTGCTTTCCTATTTCCCCACCAACGCCCCCCTTCCTTTCCTTTGGAAAATACCATTCTCCAGCAAAAATTTAAAACCATGCAGGAAGGCAGATTTCTGCTGTGCTCATTTGATTTGTCTGTAAAAATAATTTTAGAAGCGTAAGGACATGCCATGTAACATACCTTCTGTCCTTTGTCATCATGACATCTCTTTCTGAAAACACATTTTAAGGTGGTGGATTATGCCTGCTCTGAAGAGGACAGACTTTACAGGAATTTTGTCTTGGTACTGTGGTGTTGCTGTGTAGGCAGACAGATTATTGTTACATATGATTCACATCTGTGCACTGAATGCGAAAATATCTGTTTTACAGATCGTTTAACAGAGGTATTCAGGTGTTAAGTAATTTTTTGGAAGGCTTTGAAGTAGCATCTATTGACAAAGATAATTTTCTTGATTGGGTATGTTTGCTGTGGACCATTTCTGGATTTTCATTTGCCAAGACAAATTTTCTCAAAATTGCAGGAAAATAAATTAAGCTTGCAAGTGTTGAATTGTAGCAATGTTCATTCTCAGAACTTGATGAAAATTTCAGGACATTCATTCATATGTGCTTTCTGCACTCTCCAAGTGCAGAAAGCAGCACTTACCAAAGGAATTTAAATTAGCATTTGAAGGAGTTGCAGTAAAAATTAAGGACATGCTGTTTAAGAGATGCTAAGTCAGAAGAAGGAAAAGAAATGTATATTCATGATGCTGTCCCTTTAATTAATCTACAAAAGGTAACATTTTTGTGCAGTCAGGAGAGCTTTTTCTGGAGGAGCAGAAAGCTCTCTGTGAATGGTTCCCATTTCTCATTAATGCGTGACAGAGCCTAAGTCTCCTTTGCACTGCTGGATGAGGGCCTTATCTTAAGCAGTCAGCAAGGCAGTGCTGATAATTTGAAAACATTTGTGTATACTGGGAAATTGACATATAGAAGCATTACATTATAGCTTCAGAGGGAATTTATGGAGGCCATAAATATATTGGTTTAATTAGGGGCACAGTGCTAACTGCTGACACATTCTCCTCAAAGATGGTGCTTTCAGAGCACAATCACTAAATGTTTTTTTTTTCCAAAACACAGGAAGCTTGAGGATGGAAATTAAGTTAGATAATTCAGTTGAGGGTTTTGTGTGTTTGAAGTATAGTTACAGTCCATGAAGTCTACAGGACTGCTCATGAGTGTGTATCCAGAACCACAGCCAGAGCTGAGAAAGAGCAAATCATGAATTGCTGCATAGATTAAAAATTGTAGCAGTAAGAGATGTTATCTCAACTTGGCACACACACTCGTTTAATAAAGCAGGGCAAATTGAGAAAAATGAGTTTTCAGGGAATTAGAATGTTATTAAAAAACCAGTTATACTCTTTTGTTTCCCCCCATTTATTTTTTCAAAATGGCTATTTACTGTGAAAATCAGGGACCTGAGAGTAGCCATGCAATTACATCAGGCAGGGTGAACTATTTAACCTACTCAACACGACTTTATCTGTTTGCTGGGGCCTTTGCCAACTTTGCTTTTACAAAGACTAGTGGCAAAATAGCTCCTTTCTGTCTGTGTTATCTCCTTCTGCTTTCTCAGACCTCTAGAGGTAGCTACCCCTGCCTTTAGTGACCAGGCCTAATTAAAATCTAGTCTGTCTAATAAAAATACACAGGCAGAAACACCGGATACACATTCCTGTAGGAACATGGAGAGAAGTTTGTCTGGTACTGAGCGGGAGACAGTCACGGAGTATTTTGTGGGTATTTTCTCAGAGGATCATCTCAGCAGTGGCTTTCAGGGCTGGTTTTGGCAATGAGGTGGTTGCTGTAGCCAAGTCCTCTCCTCTCCTCTCCCCTCCTGCAAAAGCAGGACACCAAGGAAAGGAGTCATATGCTGTGATTCCAGTTACTTACACCTCCGTATGTCTTTTCTGAGGTGCGTCGGCAGCTTTGTCAAAGCTGTGAAATACAGTCGGTAAGAATTGTTGTTTTCAGGTGAATCTATTGAGGTACAGATGATTTAAGTAACTTCCTGAGATAATACAGAAAGTCAGTAGCAGAACTAGAAGAGGGACTGAATATTTTTTATTATCTAGATGTCCTTCTTGCTGGTTTGGGAATGCCATTCACAGAAAGTGAGAGGGGAAACACTTTAGTTTCTGTGCTGTGTTTATGGTGGGTTTAGGTTTTTCACTTGCATTCACACCCCAAGAGGACTCCTTTTTATCTTTTTAACAGTTAATTCTCATTCTTTTCTTTGGGCACCGTAGGAGGCATGTTACGAATGTTTTTGGCAATTCAAGACAGAACAGGCACGTAATAGCTGCATTTTACTTTCTGTGATGTCGTAGCCTGGGTCATTCAGGCTCCTAAATCCTGAAGAGCCTTGTTCAGAGTGTTTGCAGCCAGAACACATGAAAATAGCAGAGAGGTCTCTTTTTCTTTATAGGTTTGCTGGATGGACTCTGAGTTGCTCAGCACTCTGCTGAGCTAGTTTATTGCAGGAAGTAGGAAAAGCCTTGCTGCCCATTGGAAGACCACGGCAGTCTGAATAATGTCAAGTCTAACTTGGACACATCAGCACTGCACTGCTGCTGATTGTGTCTCAAGCTGTTTCCTCTCAAGGAGCACCATCTTCTGAAGCAATCTCCTGTGTGTTTGGGCTTTGTGCCTTGTTCTCTTCTGGCTGTCACACCGTACTTTTCCCAGTTTTTACTGTTCAGGCGCTGATCTGCTCCTCAGCAGTACCAATGAGAGAGTTCAAAGCCGTATGACGGATGTGAACCCAGTGGCTGTCCTGGTGGGAGGTATAGTCTTAAGATTGAGTAGGTTTGGGATTAGTTTTTCTCTTCCTGGGAATAGCAGTGCATTGTGTGTTTCATGGTCACCACATAAATCATGTCTCTTACATATGTAGCTGTGGAAAAAATCCCTGGGGAGCAGGTCCTACAGAGACAAGGACAGTGTATAGTAAAACAGCTCTAAAAGGCAAATATTTCACTTGAGGCAATGCAAAGTGCAAAATATGCAGAAGAAGACTCTGGAGGAAAATCTTTTCCTGTCTGAAGACTTTTAATTTCCCTTTTCATAGTGTGGAAGACATCAAAATGTTTTGCTTTGTAGTATACCTGGAATTGGAGAGATGGGAGAAACACTTGGAAAGAGAAATGGGCTCAAATTAGCCTTGCATGCCAGTCCCTAATACTGCAGTGGTCTTTCTGTAACTTGTCGTATTTTACATGGAGTGCTAGCCAAAAATTTCATTATTTTTAATTTAGTTGAAAATAATGATTATAATAATATTTAGATCTACCAAGAAACTGATTTTCAAGACAGTAAAGCAAATAGTTCATTCATTTTTTCATTCTAATCAGCTAATACATTTCTTTTTTGCAATAAATTTCAAAACGTCTTTTTGTCCTCTAACACTGAGACTTGAAGTGATAGAAAGGAATGGTGTAAAAGACAAGCATTTGCCAGTGCTAGAGAAGCCAAGGACGTGCAAAGAAAACAGATTAATTTAGTGGCAAACAGGCAGAGGCCATGAAGAACAGTTTTTACAGCAGATATCTTGCATAGCCAGCAAAAGGACTGGAGCGGGCGTGATCTACTGAGATAACCTCACATTTTAGTACCTAAACAACAGCAGCAGCGTTTTGAATCCTTGTAGGCATTTCAAGGCCTTGTCAAGGGGGGGGAGGAGGCAGCTGCAGAAGAGTTGTGAGAATCCATTCAGCTGCCTACGTTTTGCTGTTAAAAGCTGGTGCTTCATTAGATCTGAAGTAGTGAGGAAACAAAACTGTTAATATGAAAAGCTGATAATTGAGTTTATGTAATTAATAATGTCTGACTGAAGAGGGACCTGCTAGTGTATGTGAAAGTCTAGTGTAGCAAATGGGATATTGTTCTATAGTTTCAGCTACATTTACGAATGTACTATTTTTATTTCACTTGTTTTTAACAAAACCTTGTGTAATTGACAGCTCGTTCTGTATCCATTGGCATTCACTTATTCATAGACTGCACATAACCTTGAATAAGAGACAGTATTGTTGAGAAGTCTGTGTTCAGAACTGGATCTGAAACAATAAAAACTTCAAAAGAAATGGTTTATTCACTAATAGAGCTTCAAGATGTTGTAACTAAACCCTGTTAGGGCCATAACCTGGAAAAAAAAGCCCTAAGGTATGAAGAGGAGTGTGAGCAAGAAAAAAAAAAGTGAAGGTTTTGGTCAAGACATTTTGTTGCTGTCCTGATTAGAGCAGTTTTGTTTCCAAGAAGTCTGGGCTGCTTTCCCTGGTGAAGACAGTTGAGCAGAGGAATTTATACCATGGACACTCCCATAACAGTGGCAGCACCTGCCCAAACAAGCAGGTCTTCGCTGCAAAACCCCAGGCATTTAGAAACTCTTGCAGGTGTTTGTACAGCTTAAGTTTTACTTCGTTCAGGTTTTCCATACCATGGTAAATTAATTTAGTTGGAGTGCCTACCAGCAAACTGAGTCATAATGCTTACACAAAGACTTTGCAAAGACAGGGTGTTTGGTGATTTGTTCGTGGAGCTTTGCATTCGTAATTTACATTTGCTGGAGGGAAGAGGAGACAAGACTGAGCACACAAACCCTTGGCTTGTTGCGGGCAGGCAGCTCACAGTGCGCTTGCTCCCTGGGATTGCAGCAGTGACAAAGCAGAACTGAAAGTGCTTAGCAGCAAATTATTAACTGAAGTGGTTTGACTTCATTGGCTTTTCCTCAGTCTAAAGCTTTGACTGCCATTTGGTTTAGATTGCGATCAAGAATTGTTATTGCTCACAGCAATACTGCAGTGTTAAGAGGCACCAAGGTTTCTGGACTTGTGAGTCTCATTTACTACATGCTTGGTTTATGTTTCTTTTGTACCTTTGCTACTGCCTTTCTCTTTGTGGGTTTTGTGCAATTGGTTGGGGTTTTTTATGGTTTTGCTGATGGTATTTTATTCCAGGTGTTTTATCCATCTCCAGGATGAAGTCTGGCTCAACACTTCTTACCTTGAGGATTACAGTATACAGTCTGCTTTGGTCTTTCTCTTACTACAAATTTCCGAGCTGTCAACATTTTCTTTGTCCATTCTAGTCTTGTGCTTTGTTATGTCATTGCCCATAATACTTAATTTTTCTTTCTGGTTTTTGGTTGGTTGGTTTTTGTCTGTTTCTGTTCAAGGTACACACTTACTGGGCAGATTATTGGGAAGACTTAGTTACATGAAGTAGGAGTCATGATGAAGTCCCAGGTTTCTGCAGCATGACAGTAACAGGTGGCCTTTATATGGACCTTAATTTAAGTGAGCTTGATGTGGAGCTTGCTTGCTCTAGCTGCCCTTCAATATGTTGTGGTTTAACCCCAGCTGGCAGCTAAGCCCAGCACAGCCACTCACTCACTCACCTGCCCCAGTGAGATGGGGGATTCAGTCAGAGGAGTAAAAGTGAAAAGACACATGGGTTGAGATAAAGACAGTTTAATAGGTAAAGCATAAGCTGTGCACGCAAGCAAAGCCAAACAAGGAATTCTTTCATTGCTTGCCATGGGCAGGCAGATGTTCAGCCAGGAAAGCAGGGCTCCATCATGTGTAACAGTGATTTGAGAAGACAAATGCCATCACTAGTAGTGTCCCCATCCTCTTCCTCCTTCTTCCCCCAGCCCATCGTGTTGAGCATGATGCCATATGGGATGATATATCCCTTGGATCAGTTGAGGTTAGCTGTCCCAGCTGTGTCTGCTTCCAGTTTCTTACACACTCCCAGTCTGCTTGCTGGTGAGATGCAGAAAAGGCCTTGACTCTGTAAGCACAGCTCAGCAAGACCAAAAATGTCCCTGAATTATAAACACTGTCTCCAGCACAAATCCAAAACAGAGGCCTATACTAGCCACTGTGAAGAAAATTAACTCTACCCCAGCCAAAACCAGCACATTCCCCACTCTATTCATTACCATTTACGTCATTCTCAGGTACCACACTATCCAACACATCCTCATTATTTGCCACCCCCTTCTCATCCTTTGATGCAATACACAGATATTATTCCCCTAGCCTATGGACTATCCCTGTAAAACGTCCATAAAGGTCCACTGTGTTCACTCAGGACAGGAGAGGTGGTGTGGTGTGTGGAATTATCGGGCACCAAAGCCAGTTCAAATCAGCTTGCTGCTGCCCTTGAAACTGCTTTTTGTAAGACTCGTCCTCCACTGCTTTGTGTGGTTCCTGCCATAGTCATTCCTCTGACATGCAGCCCAAATCATGGGTTACAATGATTTAAACCTATATCCATTACAATCTCTGCCCCTTTTCCCTTTCAGCCAGACTATTGAACATTTCAGTGGAACTCCTTCCCTTGCTCCTAGCCTGGCTAGGACTTATCCACGGACTGCAGTCCCTTGTGGCTGTGCCGGCTCCGAGTGGAGTCTTTATCTCTGAGCCACGGTCACTTTAGGGGTATAGCTGCCGTGCCATGGGCCTATCCACAGTCTCAGTTGCTTTGAGGTGCATCTGCTCCAGTGTGGCCTTAACCACAGCTACAGCCCCTTCAGAGATAAACCTGCTCCATCACAGCCTTGCCCATGGTTGCAGTCCTTCCAGTGGAATATCTGCTCTGTAGTGGGATTATCCATGGCCACACGCTTTCAGGTGCTCCAGCATGGATACATCCACAGCCACTGATGCTTCAGTATCTACCTGCTGCAACACAGATTTATCCCTGGGCCTCAGTCCCTCCAGAGGAGCTCCTGCTGCTGCACTGACGTAACCACAGCCACATCCACTTCGAGATCTGCTGCTCCCACGTGGACTCACCCACAGGTCAGGTCCCTTTGACTGAAGCTCACAGCGGAGTCCCAGCCAGCCCAGGCAGCAGCACAGACACACAGCGAGTCCCTGGCCACCTGCCAGCCCCGGCACATCGCCACTGCTGTTATCACAATGTTCCCAGGCACAGCACAGTGAGGTGATAAAGCAGCACAGCAGCAGCGAGAGCAAAAACCAGCCACTAATGAGCACTAGACTCTAATGTACAGTCAGGCAAGCAAGGCTCCTGACAAGCACCTGCCAATTAATAGCTAATCAGCAATTACAGCTATAAATTCAATCTAGCACATTCCAATCAAACCTTGTTTGTTGTTATCTTGAACCCTGCAAGAGCCATGTTGGGCACCAGAAAGGACTGTTGTGGCTTAACCCAAGCTGGCAATTAGGCCCCACGCAGCCACCCATTCACTCTCCTCCAGTGGGATGGTGAAGAGAATCGGAAGCAGTACAGGTGAGGCATTACTCCCTTAATGTTCTAGTTTTGCCTGGTTCATCAGGACATTCCTGTAACTTATGGCCAACTCTTGTGCTGCTGGATTGCCTGCATAAGTTCACTGTTCAGTGCTAGTAGCAAAGGGGCAGGGTTTTGAGTGGACCTCCAAACAAAAGTAGTTATGCATTGCTGAGGCCTCCGTTTTGCTTCATGTGTGTTTGAAAGACAAGTTATAAAAATTCAAAGCATGCTGGCATTTTTAATGCCATAATTTGACTACCTGTGACTGCAGTACTGCTTTAATAGTAAAACATGGCCCTTAGTGGATAGGGGGAATAGGAAGGGGTATGGAGGAGAGCAAAGCTGTACAGGCTTTGCTGGAATGAAGTGCATGTGCTACATGTATTCACAGCGTCACTGAAAAACTGTGGGTGGCTCTTGGAGTGCAAGACTGCCCTGCACTTGCGTTTCATTTGTTTCTGCAAGGCTAGCTCTGTGCATCCATCTTAAAGTCAAGTGTGACCCAAAGTCTGGTGGCAAAAAAGGCTGAAGTTTTAAGTGGAACCTGGGAAGAAGTCTGTTGTAGTTGTGCTTCAGGAGCAACTTCAGGAATAAGCACAGAGAAAATGTTACGCGAGAGAATAATTTGTAAGGCTTTACTGCAGCACTCTTAGTTCTCCAGTGAATAGTTGTGGATAATGATTGCAGATGATTTGCTTGGAGCAGTGGTGGCAGCTTTCTTTGCAGATTCCTCTGGCCCGAGTTATCTGTAGTGACTGAAGGATGGATTTTTGCTGAGGTTCAAATGCTTTGTCTGTAAGCAGCATGTAAGTGTCATGATTATTTTTTCTCTGCAGATATTCGTGGTACTAAGTTTGTTCATCATTCAGCAATTGGCCTTTTGTTTGGAGAGGACCCTCGCTCAGTCTGTGATGGGATAACCACATGTTGCATAACAGCCCAACAAGGCAAAGCAAAATTGTGCCTCACCATCCTGTGCTAGCCTGAAAGTGGCGCGATGCCCCTGGGCTGGAGGGAGCAGCAATCAGGCCCAGGGACTGCACAAGCTGATCTTACCAGGAGGCTGCTGTGGCCCCAGGGGAGGGTTCTGGCCTCCACTGTCCTCCTCTGGGGAAAAGCTCTGCTCCTCCTGCTTTGAACAAAGAAAGGAGCATTTTACAGCCGCTTGATGGATCCTCAGAATTCAGATTTGTTGCCCTTTAGATTTAAGAATCACAGAAACTTGTGTTAGGTACTTTTCTTCTGTTTGGCCTGTGTGCCAGGGCAAACCCCACCTTCTACCCCAATTGTTGGTCATGTGCAGGAGCCCACTTGTGCCTTTTCAGCGGAACAGCTGAGCTTTGCAAAAACTGGCTGGAGCTCTGCAGCTGGGCTGGAGCCTGGCCCAACAGCGGGAGCTGTTAATGGCGTGATTGAAGCCTTTAATTTAACCCCTTACCAGCAGTTGTGCTGAGTGGTGTTGGAGCTGTCAGATGTCACCGTAGCACCATTACCCTGCAAAGCAAAGTATGCAGCAGTAATCCCACAGAGCAAGGTTCCTATTTGCTACACCACCAGCTGGGGCTGTTCCTGTTAACTACTCCATCTCTGGCATATGAATTTCTATCCTAGTCTTACTTTAAATGTAAATAGAAAATGAAGAATATTTCTATTAATGGTTGTCTAGATAGACATTTTTGTCATGAGTGTGTAGAAGGTAATAATTACTTCTTACTAATCTCGAATAGGGATGTTGTGAATCTTCCGTGTAAATAACCAAATTGTGCCAGATAGTTTAATGGCACTCAATAATATTTTTTCCCTCTGATGGGAACAATCTTCCATGTTGACTTTGAGCCTAAAAAATGCATCAGAGTTGATTTGAAATTTAGTTCTGTAATAATCATCATGTGATGACCAGTGATGAATATCTTAAGTAAGGTTCTGGCCCAAAGCATCCATCAAATGTAGGCTTCAATTTCAAAGGTAAAGAGAGAACAGCTAATTTAAAAATTCTTTTATCAAAGGTAGTTTTTATAGCAGGAAGAATGTATAAGTACAGACTAGCAGTTTGTGATCTAGTCCTTTTTTTGCATTAATATGATTAATTTGTTTTCAGTTCTTTTGTTCAAGAAATTAATTTTTCCTCTCACTGTGTAGGAGCCTTTGAAGTTAGCATCCAACTGTCAGCCTTTTTCTCTCTCCCCTCACCCCCTCACATTCCTGGAGTGTGTTTATGCAGGTTGAGAGCAAGAAGTGTAGTGCCCAGCTCTAGGGAATGAATTCATACTCTCAGTCTTAATTTTCAGGTGTTCAGTTTCACATATCAACCTACGAAACAGAACCAGTTTGATTTCAAGTTAAACGTTTATTCTGGTTTTTTAAATGGTTGTAAAATCATATTTTAAAAATATGTATCTATAATAAAACCTTTCCCAGTATGACCAGTTTCTCTCCTGCTTCAAGTGCCTTCTTAAAAACGATCCTGAAATAAACTGTTTCTCCAGAGCGAGTTCATTGTAATAAAGAAATGTTATTAAAGATTTAGTTCCCAGTATGCTGACACAAGTTTGTCTGACAGGATTTTTTTTCCAAAATCTTTTCTCAGTTGTATTCCTGCTGTTTCCATTGTCAAAGTGGCTGAAATGGGGGTCAGACCCCACCAGCCCTCCATTTTTATAAGTCCTGAACTACACAGCATATCTCATGTTGTTAACAGTGTTTTGACTGTGGTCCTCTCATGAGGTAATGAACATAGAAATCACTAAGGGGGAACTGAACTGAGTTTAGAAAATTAAAGTGATAGTGCAAATCAGCAGAGCGAGCCTACCCACTCTAAATCACAGAGAATGGATGGCTTGAAAGCTTGGGCTGCAAGGCTTACTGCCAACAAAGACCTGAGTTCAGGATGTCTGCTTTTTTAACCTCTGAAAGAGGAAAAAGGAGGTACAGTGTTACTGTCAGTTGGAAAGCAAGAATCTCTTTTGCCCAAATGTTTATAATTTTGATGTAATTATTTTTGCACAAAAAGATTCAATAGTAGGCTGTTTGAATTTCTTCATGGAAATATGAGAAAGCCAGTAAATGTGCATGTGGGCACAGCCTCATGATAAGACTGCTTGCCAGGGATAATGTGACTCAGGTCCTGACTCAGCTCAAGTCTCTGTTACGTGGTTCTGTTGCCTCTTTTTCCTGGTAGGGTTGGTTTGGGATTTTTTTTTCTGTGTTTTTTGAGGGGTTTTGTGTTGTTTGTGGTTTTGGGGGTGTTTTTTTGGTTTCTACTGGATTCTTTCACTTCTCTAAAAAGTTCCAAGTTAAATCCATTCCCTGAGCAATAGCACTAAAACTTTCAGAAATTCTGTGCTGGGTGTGAGAAAGTCTTAAATCGATTTTGTTGAATTAAGTAAGGGCTTTGGTCGTGCTCTGAAAGGTTGAATTTCATGTTTTAAAAAAACCCATGGAGCAGGTATATGCACATCTATACATACAGGCTTTTTAAAACTGGAAACGTGGATGTAGGTGCAGGGTTTTCTAGAGGCTTATGAGGCCAAGAGGAAGTCAGGAGCTCTGAAGAGCACAACCTGCCACAGGCAGCCCAAAGAGCAGCAGTTGTAGAAACAAAAGGTTGAGCCAGATTTCTTCCACTGCCCACAATGCTGTTGAGTTCTGAATTTTGGGTTTGCCTTCTACAGCTAAAGAACTTGACTGAAAGAGTTGAATCTTTTTCGTATATATTTGGGTTTGGGTTTGAGTCTCTGCAATGTGAGGTGTCTCAAGTCAAAAAAAAACCGGAGAGAACTGTCTAATTCTACTGTGCATTGCAGTGAATGTATGATGGAAGTTTCTGACTCAAAATGCCTTTCAGCTTATCAGTTTGTCATAAATCAGAAAAAAGAATAAATTAAAAGTGTGGGGAAGTTTAAAACTAAAATATCCTTTGCTTTCCACTGCATAACCTTTATAATTTTTTAAAAAATCTGTCTCCTTTTTAACAAAGGAAAGCAAATCACTTTTCCCAGAAATTAATGCAAAATTCTGGCTTTTTTCCCCCCTGAAATGGGGGACTTCATTGCTGATACTCCATACATCTGTGGTAATACAAAAAAAACTTTTGTACATCTCTTAATAAGCAGTGCTTTCTCTTGATTTACCTCCTCCTCAATTTTACCAGGGTTTTTAAGGCCTTAGTAACTCAAAGTCGACTTAGTTTCTGATCCTCTTGGTAAATTATTGTTTGGTGCAACATAAAGTGAAAACAACATACAGTTTTTAAATGTTAGCTATCACAGTGAGGATGTGAATGGGGGTATACTTGTAAAAAGTCATCAGTATTACAGTAACAACACATTTTCCAAGAATCCCTGAGCCTTGAGCGCATTGATTCATCCGGCACAAAAGCTTCTGTTCATTTGCAGTATAGATCATCTGAAGTTCCATGTGCTTGAACATAGATATTGGCATGTAGGTACACAAGTGCAGTATCAATACAAGTATGACAGTGGACCTGTGTTATCCTCTCTGTCCGGGGTGTGTCTGGAAGGATTTATGGCATGGCTGTAGAAGTTTTCCTGGAGGCATTGGTCAAAGTCTGAGCTTCCCCTTCTCTTTCCTTGCCGCTTTTCAGAAAGAAAATACATGTTTTGTTGTTCTTGGAAATACTGAAGAGAAGCTGAGAAAATGGCAAATAATCTTAATAGAAATACGGTACAGCTTTGTGTACATGAAAATGAAGAATTGGTGAGATCTGGAAAGTATTTTGCAGAGGGAGGTGGAGAACATCACTGACCTGAACTTGAAGAGCACATAAAAACAAATCAGGGCCATTGGTATTCAGAAGGAGGTTTGCCATATTCAGCCATAGCTTTCATGGCAAGGAGCTGCTCGTGGTTGTTTTCTTATCAGTGAGCGCTTCACTTCAAAACCACTCGAAATTCCTAGCCCCAGAGTTACAGAAAGCAGGCTGCAGGGTGGTGGTGATAGGGACGTGTGGCTCACAGAGGTGCTGCTTTCCTCGTTAATTGAGGTTATTTGTTCAGGAGGTGACTGTGGCCAAAGTACAGTGGGCTGCCGTGAGCCGTCCTCGACAGAGGGCCAGCACCTGGGCAAGGAATCTGTACTTGGCTGACCAGACTGTTCCTACCCCAAAGTACCCTGTAACAAACTGTTGTTTGCTTGCTTGTTTATTCATTTCTTTTCTCTCTTCCTTTTGTTGTGCTTTTCCCTCAGGACAAAATCCTCTCACTGAGGGAAGTGGTGGCTGTTCCCCAGGCCCATTGTCAGCTCTTGAACAAGAAGGGCCCCATTTGGGCAGTATCCAGTTGGGCTTCACCTCGTGCCTCCCTTGTTTGTGTCACATCCTGAGTCCTCTTTGGCTCCCTATTTAACCATTCTTGATGTGGTTTGTGTGGGGTTTTTTCCTTCCTCTGAAACATTACAGCTCTTCCTGATGCCAAAACCACTCTCTCTATCTTAAAGTCCTCCCTGGAAACCCATGTCTTCCATTGTGTTTTCCAACATTATTTCACAAAAGTTCTTTTTGGCCTTACCTGGACAATAAAAGTCAGCTGACAAATGTAAGGATTTTTAGGCAAACATGTCAGGTCTTAGTCATCCTTTTTATAGAGCTCTAGTACAGAGGCCAGCAACAAGAACGTTTTGGTATTGTACCATTTGAGTAACGAGTGTAAAATGCATCAATCAAAGACCTGCTGTGTCTCAATCACATATTGGCCTTTATATTAATATGTTTTTAGCACAAAGATAGCTGCCATAGTTCTGGGCTTGCTTCATCTTGTTTGGAAAATTGATCAGAAGGTATTTGATTTCCCTGCTGCAGAATGCTCTGTTCCCATATCGATTTTCCTTTCTCTGAAGCCCATTTCTATTGAGGCTTTTTTGTGTTTGTGCCGTAATTTTGCTGGACTCTGCTTCTGCTTGTTAAAAGTGAATTTATGTGTTAGCACTGCCTCACTTTTTGTTGTTATGGGGCTTTACAAAAGCTGCAGTTTCTCTGTAATTGCTAATGAATTATGTTTTTCAAAATCTTTGTGGAATGTTTTTCAGCCCTGTGGCTTCCAGCCTTTGTGTTGAATGTAGTGTATTTGAGATGGGTGAAAAAACCCTTCTGCTTTTATTGTTGGCAAAGGGAAGAGAGAGGGTCCAATGTTTGCCCCGAGATGTGTTAGGTTCGATAGATTCTGGTGTTGGCGTCAAGCTGAGAGGCAGGATTTTTCTTCCCTCTCCAATACTAAAAGCAGACATGTGAGAGCTCCAGCAGTGTGTTCTCTCTGAAGCTGCATTTCATAAGTAGTTAAGCTAAGTGTTTACCTTCTGTATGAGGCATTGAGACACTTGGGTTACTGTTCCATGCATAGAAGTATTTAGTGTTTGAAATTTCTTTCTTTTTTTTTTAACCGTCCCTCCTGCATAACTCATTTCCTTGATCCAGAGTTTTGCTGCTGCTGCAGGATATTATCATTTAGCATGTGTCGGCTCAGGCTCTAATGTGCAAGAGCAATGGTGCAGAAAACCCTTCTTTCTTCGCTGAAACAGCTAAGGGGATGGTCCAGAGGTTCTGGTTTGAAACTCAAAATGGGACTTGAACTGATCTGTACCACTGGAAATGCACTGAATTGTTAGTTCCCTGAAACACTTGCTGAGGTGGTTGACACAGGAATAGGTCTTTTTTATTTCTTTTTTCTGACCTGTGGCTCATATCTAGTGACTTGTAGGCAATTTCTATTACACACCTGAATACCTGTGCTGTCTGTTTACAGGGGTTTCCCTGTGTCTTCCCCAGCACCTCTGCAGAGTGTGGTGGAGGACTCCAGGCAGAATCATTGCTTTCAAAGTAAATCAAACTCTTACAAGCCTTCAGTGCTCTGCTGTCTTTCAGAACATGCAATGCGTGTTCAGAGTAAAGAGAGAAAACATTTGGGGAAAGACTGGCAGAATTTTCTCACAGAAGGTTTCTGCTGTATGTGCCTTATTTACACCTGCTGAAATGGTTTCTTAAAGTTATTTATACATTTATGAGCATTTTAGTCCTCTCCTTTTTACTGGTTATGCCACTGAACTTTCCCAGCACTCATCTGGGTCTCACTTTGCACAGTTCCTGTCTGCACAGTGAGATTAGTCCTGTCATGGGATCTGCAGAGGAGTGCTTAAATTTATGATTCAAATTGATACAGCTCCTGTGGCAGAAATTGTGGAGAGGTTCATGAATTTGTAATTAGAAGGGATTAACTCAATGGATATAATTTCCTAAACTAAGTTGTGGTGGGGAGGATAGATGTAGCTTAATGTGTAAGTAATTAAAATATGCACATTCCCCCTAGAATGTGTGAGCCATACTCTGGATAACCAAGTTTCCTTTCAGATGCTCTTCTCTGCTATGCTTGTGTATTTCAGGGGCAGAATGCCTTCAGATAGCCTGTGATATGCCTCTTATCTGTTACATTACATACAGAACAAGTGAACTGAAGTTACCAGGGAAGAAAAAGTCCCTCATGAGTTCAAAACCTGCCATTCCAGGCAGTAAATGGTTTTTCAGCTTCTTTCCCATGTATTTTGTGCTTTGTACTTTCTTCCAAGTTGCATTTTTCAGACTTAGCTCATAAATGGTTGCAAAACTGTTTTGAAGATTTTTACAAGGAAAGTGTATAAAACCAAAATCACAGTATTTAGAAGCCTGCAGTAATTTGAAAAGAAAATGTATGCAAATGATCACATAAATTCAGATACAAAGTAGGCAAAAAAAGCTACCTGTGAAGGAAGCTTCTTTCTTGAGCCCTAAGGCAAACAACTAAAGGCCTGGAGCATAAGCTACAAATCCTGCTTGTTAAGCTTACTACACACATTTTCTTCCAAAATGAGAGATTTGTAAAAAGCATTTCACCAACTTGCACTTCTGCACCAGGACTCCCAAGGCTTCCACCGTGGCTCTGCAGTCGCTCTCTGTGGCACCCACAGTGCAGAAGGGTTGGTGATCCCAGGCAGTACCTGGGCTGTGCAACACCTGCCATCCATCCTTCCCTCCAGCTGCTGGATCAGAGCTTCAGCCAGGACTTCAGGGCCTTGTCCTGCACCCATCCTCTTGATGGCATTGGCTTTGGATGAAGGAGGAAACAGGAAGGAAGTAGGACTGCTGAGAAATGGCTTTAAAGGTGGGAGAACAAAATTCCTCTACAGGCTGAGATTGTTTTAGATCAGATGCAGGTGACTTGGTGGAGGAATCCCTAGTTTAAATTCAGTGTGCTTACTCTACAGGGTATTAGCATTACTAATTTTTAAAACCTCCCTCTGGCTTTATTATCAGTATTTGAGACTCTATGCTGTGCTGACCTTGGACCTCAAGGGAAGCTGGACAAACTGGTGCTAAGCCACTGTTTGCCTTCCCTCTAATGTATTCCCTGGGGATTGGATACAATTTATGGATATCTCAGTTTCTCCAGAATCTTCAGGTCTTAGTTGCTGATTTTAGTAGTGCATTGGACAAGTTTCATATGCACCAACAGTTTCTGGGTACAGGATAGGTGCCCTGCCTAGGGCCCCTTAAATCCGGAAACCACTCAAGTAAATCAGTCACTTTTGGGAAACACTGGATTTAATGGCGTAGCTTAAAGAGTCTGCACTCGATCAGGTACTTTCTCAGATCATCGAGTTTCTTCAGAACACTGTGTGGCATGTAGGAGATGTGAATTTTCTGGTACCCCTCAGACAAGCTCTATGGGCATATGTGGAGGGTACTTACCTGAGGCAGCAGGCTGCTCCACAGAAAATACCTATCGCTCTGATGCCTGCTTTGTCTAGACAAGAGCTCTGGAAATGCAGGCTAGGGATGTTTCTTACTCCAGCCACTGTTGCTGTAAGCCCAGGCTGTCCTCTGTTTCATTTTTAAGTTTTGGTTCAGAAGGATGAAAGTTGTACTTTAATGAAACTAACCTTTAAAGATATTTTCTGAAAAGATCGTATAGCGTGCTGGAGAACATGCCAACAGTACATTTGCTCAACCTTCTAGAATTAGTCTTTGGTAAAAATGGGTCCTGATGCTGATGGATTAAAGTCAACATAACCTGTGGATTTTAAAGTGAGGTTTAATGGATTTTAACCAAAATAAATAGAATTGCTTGAGGCTGATGAAAGTTCTGTGGTCTCTGATACAGATCTAAGCCAGAAGTTTAGTTGAGAGTACTATTTCCCTAAGTATTTTCCTTTGGTTTCTTGTGTAAGTAGAAATAGCAAAAAATACCATTCTGCTGGAAAGGCAGGTAGGAATATTAATCATAACAGTGCAGGAGACTATCAGGTGTTTTGCATTCCAGCATTGCGAAGTAGAGCTCTAGAGGAGGGAGAGGAACGTTGTCCTTGCTTCTGCCCTCCACAGTCATCTTGGTCCTATAAAACAGCTCCTGTTCTAACAGGGTGGGCTTGACAGCAGATGAGAAAAAAGAAAGTAATACAGTCAGGTTTTTTTAGGATTTTGTTACATGGGATGCAGCTGACTGTTCACATGAGTAGTTTTATGCTGAAAGTAGTAGCTTTTCACCTAATTGTAGTCTCAGGCTTCAACTTCACAAGCAGCTGCTCAAGCAAAAGACTTGTCGTGGGAAGCCAGGCAGTATCTTATAAATGGTAATTTACAAAAAAACCTATCATGTTTAAATAATGAAAAACCAAAACACTTGAAGCAAGCAGCTTTTTAAGACAACAGACAAATCATCAGGAACTTGGGATCTAAAGGCATGTTGGGGGGACATGGTGGATTCTCCTGGCTGGCATACCGAAACTGTAACATAAAACTGATAAAATGCTCCTTTTCTCATCAGTGCAGCAGAGTGCGGACAAATGAGGTGCTGATGAATGGCAAATGTTTGGATTGTGGACCTTGTCTTTCTCTCCCTCCTTGCAAAGAGCTAGGCAGGGGTTGGAGAGTGTCTGAGGAGGATTTGCAGCAATGTGCCTGCAGCCTTTTCCAGATGCAAAACTTAGATTCCATTTTGATGGAACTAATGGAGAACAAGAGGGATGCCTGGTGCCAAATAGCTAATTACATTTTTCTGATCTGGTAACATCTGTGGAATTTCCCTGGCCTTGGTCCAGCTTCTGCTTGAGAGGAGTCCTGTTGGATCTGTCAGTAAGTGGATGTGATCACCTTTTCATGTCCACTTTCAGTCAAGGACTTCATTTCCCTTTGTGTCCTACAAAATCAGCAAAAGCAGATATGCAGACAATGCATGGTCAGGCAAAATCCCCAACAGGGCAGTGACCCAGTGTCAGCCTTGCACCGAGCAAGGACATGGCCATGAGCCATCCTGTGCCCTCCCTGGCTGCCGTGGCCAGCAGTGCAAGCTGACTCAGTTGTGTGATGGCAGAGCAGGCTCCTTTCTACTCTAGATCTTGCAGACTTCCTGAGAGTGGAGTTAATCCAACACCACTTCATGGCACTCGGTGGTAATTTCCTGTTTAGTATTAAAAGGCTGCATTTCCAGAAAATTGTGTCTGGTTTCCTTTTCTTTTTTTTTTTTTTTTAATTAAGTGCCAAGAATGTTTTGTCACCCTTTGTGTAAACAAAGGGCATAGGAAGTACAATTTCACAGAGATAAGAGTTTTACATGTAGGCTGAGGAATGCATGAACAAGACGTCCTTCAGTACTGCGAAACAAATCCGTGTCCTTTTTTTTTGTTTTTTTGAAGCGTGTACACTACTGCTTACCCAGCTGTGATGAGTAGGCTACAGAATTCAGTTTGCAGTAACTTCACAAGGGCTAGGACTGGCTGAGAATAAAGTAGGAATAAGTAGCTTACCCCATGATTTCACGTGAAGATCAACCAACAAAGTGTAGTTCTCAGTACTGGCAACTCGTATTATCTTCCCCCATTCTGACTGGAGCTTTCCCACTGATTTCAGCTACACATGTTAATAGTATGTGCCTTTTAGGCAGTTGGCTTGCAGTCTTAAATTAGATACCCCCAGTGGGACTCCCTCATCTAACTTAAGGTAGCTGAAACCCGTTGGGCAAGTTGTTCTGTCAGGGTTTCTGTGCCTCTCTATCAACTGCAAAGGGAGCCTGGATGACTGAGTTCTGGAGTAGATGGTTATATCCTAGATGCTTGTAGAAAAATGGTTTGAACTCCATACTGTTGACAAGTTCCTGTGTGAGAAACTGGTCTTGCTGAAAGGTATCTGCATCCTCTCAGAATTTTTTCCTCAGAGAATGTTCTTTTAATGCCAATTTTTTCCTGAAGGTAATTTCTTGGAAACTGCACTTGAACTTTTGTAACAAATTTTGCAGTGATCTAGTGAAAATAAAACACCTCTCTTTCTATTTTGTTTTTAATGACTTCTGTTTGACAGTTTAACTTTCTGTATTCTCCAGTGATAAGTATGAAATTAGCTGTTTTACTGGAATATTTCAGAATTTATTCTGAAAGCAGTTCCTTCTCAAGTAGTTAATATTCCTTGTATGAACTGTTTTGAGATAGTTCCTGGTTCTGTTACTCTCTTCCTTTTCCCTTTTTCTCCCCTTCAGATTTCTTCTTTCTGGTGTTTGGATATTTCATTAACTTGATATTTGCTGTATTTTAGGAGAAACCTGATGCCAGCCCCACATCCCTACAGCTGCGATCCCAGATTGAGGTAAGCACTCAGACTTTGATCCTCCACTTTTGTTTGTTTGTTCTTTAATTTGATATTCTGCATGAATTGGGTAAAGGCTTCTCTCGTGTCTGCTCTCAGTGCTGCACGTCTTCTCTTGCAGGAGTCCCTTGGTCTCAGCAGCACTGCATCAACACCTGACACTGAGAGAAAGTAAGTGAAGGCACAGGAAGTGAGAAAGGAGGGAGGGGGAATTTGGTACGTTGTCTTTTTCCTTGGAGTGAATTAATTTTAGATCATATTGATGTTTCTAGATTTCAGATCCAGACACTATGAATGAAACCTGTTTGGGAACCTGCTCCTTTTCTTCCTCCCTTTTGGCCTTTTATTATTTTGGGGTTTTATGTCAAGGGAGGGGTATTCTTTCTCTCTTCTGTGAGCACTTGGGGTGTGCACACACCAAGACGACTGGTAGTCATTTCTGAGGAACATCAGTGATTCCACATTCTCTGCAAATTAAACCTGCTTTAAAAATTACTTTCTCTGACTAGACCTAAATGCAGCCAAAAAAAGACAGGTGAGGGGAAGGGAGAATTACGAACTTATGTTGCATTCCTTTTCCTGTGCACTCCTGAGTTTGTAACTGTGCTTTTGAAGAAGGTGCCAAGGGAATGAAGTATTTAAAACCAAGTTAAAAGGAGCTTTAATTTTAGCGTCCTTAATAAAAACCTCTCTGTGAGGACTGAGAGGGTTTCTGTTTACTGTCACCTCCTGCTGCAATGTGTGTGCTTGTTTTCTGTGCCTCCTTCCTTTGATCCCAAGGTCTTGGATCCCTGCTGCTGAGGGTAACGTGCAGTGGTGCAGGAAGACAACTGACACTGTATGTCCAATTGCCTGCACTTTCATGAGGTAGTGCCAGCTGGACCAGTTCAGAGGGAGTACGTGGAATCCATTTGTGATGGGACATGCTTTTAGAAGGTTTTAGAGTCCCACGTTTGAATATCCTCTAGTGTTTCATCACTGGGCAGTAATTGGAAGGTTTCTGCCCTTGCTTTTGCTAGTTCAGTGGAAAGACTGTCAGTCCCAGAGCGATTTTTGGTGGATGCGGCATATGGGACTTGCCTGAGCATTGACCCTATAGAAGTCAGTTGTGTGGAAGTGAACAACTGCTCAGGGGCTTCCTTGGGGCATGTCTGGAAGCTGATTGATGCTGAAGGTCTCAGAATGTGATAAATTGTCTTTCAGAGGTGCCTTGTCTTGCTTCATCACTCAGAGAGAAAAGCAGAGATGGTTTGTTTGAGGTAGATGCTCATTTTCAAAACAGCTTAAGACAGATAAGGTGAATTTTAGCTTGGGTACCATCACTGCCCCCTGTATTACATGCTGGTAAAAGAGAAGGCCTAGAAGTCTTAGAGTTTAATGCTTTCTGCTTCGGATATTGAAGTATGGAAAAGAATCCTTGAAGGATACCTGGCTGTCCAACATTAGAATGAAACCA
This sequence comes from Ifrita kowaldi, assembly GCA_013398055.1. NCBI lineage: Eukaryota > Metazoa > Chordata > Aves > Passeriformes > Cinclosomatidae > Ifrita > Ifrita kowaldi. Next base: position 1,339,632 of record VZRS01014842.1, read on the forward strand.
GAAGTGCCAAGTAAATGGGAGCTGTAATCTGGGAAGTAAACCTGCAAGATGATCCTATAATCATATGACTTTTCTCTCAGCCTCAAAGCACTTTACCCATGGGTAAATATCATAATCCTACCTCAGGTAATAATGAGATAAAAATCTCGCAGGAGGACAGCACATAACTTGGAAAAAACTCCACTTGCATGTTCTAGCGAGCTTCCTAAGTTGTGCCTCTGTGTAGGTGTTCTACCACAAATAACTGAGTGAGAAGACAGTATCTGTAAAAACATCTCCTGAGTGACTCCTCTGAGATAGCCTGTTTACCTCACTGAAAGGAAATTATATTATCTTAGTTCAGATGAAAGGGACATGTGATTTTTGTGGACCTTTCAGGAATGGAAGTGTGCCATTTGAGAATTTGTAGAAGGGTTTTATGTGATTAACCTGATCATATATATGAAACTGGTGCAGGACAGGTTGTGCCAGATATTTGCACAATAAGAAGCAAGGCCATGTGATGCATGATAATTGGACAAGGTGTTGAAAATAATGAATTCTATCTACTCAATACTGTACAAATTATTGAAACCTAAAATTATACAGGCCTGTGCCTATTTGTGACAGCCTGCCACATCGGTGCTGGCCTCACCCCTCTAGCCTGGAAGGCTGATTTGTCACAGGAATTGCCTCTTCCAGGGAGGCATAGTTTATAGAATTGATCTGCAGGAAAATGACCAGTTCAAGCCCATCTGATATATCTGTACTTGCTACTAACATGTTGAATTTGATATTTTTCAGGGGAGGATGTTGTGTTGGCCCCAGGGGTTTTTGTGGAGGTTCAGTGTTTAGGATATGGCTTTCATCAGAATTTTCTGTGTGGGCATGCTAGTAGACATGGGAGCTTGTCCCTTTGGGGGACACTGTTCTTATGTTCATCTCATGCATGAAAGATGTGGGGTAAACCTTCTACAAAACTTCTTTTGTTGTGAGAAGACTAGTTTGCCAAATATGAAACTTGATGCAGATGTGCATTGGTTTCTGATATTCACAAAGAGATTTGGGGGACAAAAGGAAAGATTTGTTCAAAACTAGACATACAGACTTTCAGGAGCTGGAAAATGTGTTTTTGTGAGTACTCTTCCACAAATAAAAGCTTATCCTAGAATAGTTATAATTCTGCATATTGAAAATCCGAATGTTTTCCTAGGATGAAATGAGTTGTTTCTGGTCCAGTGTTCTGAGCAAGTTGCTTTAGAAAATAAAGGCAGTCCCAAGGAAAAATCTGTACTGAAATGAGGAGGAGAGAGCAAGTGTCTGGCTGGAACGTGGTCACTCTGAGTAGCTCCCTCACCCAGCAGTGCTGCTTGCACACCCTACTGCTGAACACTACCAAAGTCTAAAGTTTTAAAATAACACATCTGGATGGTTGTTTAATTTGCCAGAGTTGAGACATTCTGGACAGAATGAAGCTTTGAGGGAACCTGGGAAAAGCAATGTTTGCTTTAACCTGGTTTGGTTTTCCTTTTCTGTGCTGCTCAGCTGGAAGAGAGAGCCCAGCAGGCTCCACTGTACACCACACTGAAAACAGATTAACCGTGGTGGTCTGTGGTAGGAAAAAATCCTGTTTGTGTGGACAAGCAGTGTATGTTCAGTCTTGCCTTGAGTCTTACTAACCCTGCTGCCCAGTCTGGTCCAAAGTCAGTGCAGAATTAGTCCATGCCCTCAGTCCAGCAAGTTGCTCGACAAGTATCTGTCTAGTGAGTGATGTGCTCTCCCACAGATGAGCAGCAGTAGAGCCTGTAGGCAGGCAAAAGGGATTAAATGAGCCTGGAGGCAGAATTGTTTGTCACTGTGAGTCCCTGTTTCCCCCCCCAAAGGCATTTGGGACAATGCTACCTTCCTCTGTTGCTGACCACACTGTTCCTCTTAATTAGATGAAACTACAAAAAAAATTAATGAAGCTATATGTGAACCTGCTCTATGCATTATATGTGCCCTACCAAATATGCCTTTTGTTTGATTGGTTCTGACAACGAAAGAAAAATCTTCACTCAGAGGCAAAAGCCTCTGAGATTTATGTGAATAACAGCAAGGGTACTGATGTGGCCTGAGAAGCTATCCATAAACAACAGAAAAAACAAAGTCGTGTTTATTCAAGCTTTGCTTCACAATTGCTCTGGTTTTTTGGCCTTACTGGAGTTCCTTCTATAAATTGAAACAGTTCACCAGCTTTCTAAGTCATATCATATTCAGCAACTAATGCAGAGCATGGAATGAGGTATTTGTAGCTTTCTTCTCTGAATAATAACTTTCACTTCCCTCTGCCCTTTCCAAGATTTTCATCTTTTAAATGCAGTCTTGCTGACAGTTGTGGTGCTAGTGTAACTTTGCTGTTTCTCAGTGTGCCTTCAGTAAAGTGTCAACAGCATCTCTAGCAGTGATATTATTCATTTTAAACAAAAATCTCCCCAGAACCACAGGTGCTTCTATACAGACACATTGACTTCTGCTTTTGCTAGAAGAATCATCAGTGTAGAAAATATGCAGTAAATGTGTTCTTTAGCATTTACTGTTACTTCTCTGACCCCATATCATGTTCATCTGGGGATGTATTGTATATACAATTCCTATTATTTCGAAGTGATGGCAACACCCCAAGGATGTTTACTCAGATAGGGGACTGAGCAGGGTTTTCTCATAATTGTAAACAGAGCATTTAAACAATGTAACCCAACTTTTAGCCTGTTCCCATTTTTGAGCATTCAAGTCTACATGACAGACTGATGAGCTCTGCATGTTTGCCAGGAAATCCAGGTTAAACCCAGTCCCCTGAACTCAGGCTTCTGCATCCTGACTCTCATCCTGTTTTTAGAAGAACTGGGGGGATGTTGCAGAAAGGAAGTTGTGTGTTTTCCCTCTTTGGAAGTAGATCTGTTTGCTGTCACTGTTTGCTCCATCAGCCTTTGGGCTGAGTTTCAGATGTGGTAAATCTGAGAACTGCCGGGAAAGAAAAGGAAGTGGGTGAGAGACCCAAGAGCCCTGCATACAGATAGGATGAGGTACAGGCATTCCTATATACTAATATTTTCTTTACAGTTGCTAGAGAAAGAAAGGATGAAAACAATGCACGAGGTAACAGTTGTGTTCTGTATCTGATGTTTCAGTCATTCCCACCAACTTTGTGTGGCAGTGGGTGTCACGAATTGTCACCTCCTATGTGAATCACCTGCACTTTCTTGAACTGCACCACTCAAGTGCACTCCTGACTAAATGGTCACACTTCATATCAAGTGCCACAATTCATCCTGCTGTACTCCTCAGGCTGTGGCTCCGTACAGTTGAAACATTTTTCACCCTGTCATACTCAAGACCTAAATCCAAGACTCTGCCAGCGCAGGGAACTGGCCAGAAACATATGTGTCAGGCAGAAGGAGAAAAGCAGGCATGTGTGGTGTGCAGGTGACACAGGGCGACATTGCTCAAGGGCTTTGCATTCCCCCGGCGTGGGGGAGCTGCTGTGCTCTGGCAGCTGCATCCTTGACTCCCTGCTTCAGCTGCTCCTGAGGGCGAATGTCTGTCACCCTCTGTGTGTGCAGGACGTACCGAGGCACTCACACGTTACATTCATACAGTTTGGCCAGATCTCTGATGGCTTGTTGGGAATGTCACAGCTGGAGCTGTAGGCTCCTCAGGCATTGTGGCTTTCTCCGAGGATGTTAGCGGGCAAGCAGTGAGGCCACAGCACAGGTAGCTGTTCTCTGCATTGTATCTGTTGGCACTGAGGGAGAGACGATTGACTGATCCTGTTTTTAAGAATTTTTTGCAGTGAATGTGCCGTAGTACAGCCATTCAGTGTGCCATGGTATAAACTGGAAGTCCATATCAACCTAAGGCTGGGAGAAGGCCTACATTTCAGTGTTCTCATCTTCCACAATGATTTTCAGTGAAAGCCGCAGACAGGTTCATACAAGCCTCAATTCTGCCCCCTTCGGTACACGAATATACCGGCCTTTGCCAGTAGTTTTTAACACTTGATTCCCTAGTCTTCTTTCCCTGCAGCATCCAAACTGCAGGTCAAGATATGAATGCAGGAGGTTATTAAATCATCCTTCCAGGTCATGGATGGGGGGGGCTTTAATTCTATCAGCTTAGATTCTGGCAACTTCTCAGATGCCCAAATTAATTCTGGCAGGTATTTGTAAGCTCATCTGCAAAGAAAGAGGAGTGCAGGTCTTAAAAGAGGATGTGAAGCAGAGAGAGGGCAGAAACAGAGGAGAACAAAGCAAAAAACAAACAAATCCCCCAAACTGAGGCAGCTAAAGGCTGCACTTAAATGCTAAGGGAATAAATTCTTCCTTTTGCATAGTTTAAAAATGGAAAAAGAATATTGGAAGAAAAAGAAATAAGAGCTTTTTGTACTTGAGATGTTTGCACTTAAGATACATTTTTTTTATACTCTGTTCTTGCAGGAATCGAAAAGAATCAGTGAATGTGTATGGCCCTGTTTTCACTTGTTTGAGGCCTGATTTAGTCAAAGGCAAATTATTCATGCTGCCTTTAAACAGCCTCCTCAAGAGAAGTAGGGCAGGAAACTCCCACAATAACCCTCACAATGGGAGTGAGAGGCCAGCCAAACGCCGCCTGGGACACGTGAGGAGGGAAACCAGTGCGCCTTTGAGCAGCTGGAAGAAGATTTCAAGCCTGGTAATTTTGTACAAGGAAGTATGAAGGGCACATTTCACAAGAAAGTCTGACTTGTCACAGCGAGTTGAGATGGCACATAGTGAGCAATACACAGAGAGCAGGGAAGCATTGCCTGCAGCGTTGGGCCCTGCTCTTTGCTCTCAAAGAGTTTTTAGCTGGCAATTATCTGCCCCCTGGCTGGGACCAAGCATTCTGTTATTAAATACATGACGTACCCCCATCTGCCTGCTGCCAGTCCCCGACCGAGCCCGTGGGACCAGCGTGGTGACTTCCATGCTGGTGATGCCACAGAGTACACACACACACATGCACAGCCCACAAGCAGCTCAGTGTTTGTTTCCACTGAGAAAGTTTTGACCTGCTTAAAGAGCCATTGCTATGGAAACCTAATGAGAAGATAATTGAATGAAACCTCTTTGCTTTCCATCCCTTTCTCACACTGGTGCCAGCAAGGTCAGAACCTTGCAGGCCTCCTTTCTCTTCAGGTTCATGCAAATTTGATAAAAATACCAAAGGCCCATTTTCTTCCCTGTGCCAGCTCCAGTTAGATAAATTACCTTGTATTCAGTCAGGAGCAGTTACAAGTCTGTCAGTTTTTCGTACTAATTATGTAAGTGGGCCATTTCTAATGCACTCGGATAACCAAATGACTTTGCAGCAGAGCCAGCATGGGCTTTTGCATTGGTTTATTCACCCCTCTGAATACGCATAATATTTGTATACTAAAAATCCCATCTAAACCATTTTCCTCAATGTACTATAAAAAAGCATTGGTAAGGAATGAGAGGGGCACTATCAGTTTATTGAAGATGATAGCAGTAGTGGTTTCATCATCATATGGTGCTGTGCACCTGTGGATTTTATGATCCATAAATGAGAAGCGACCATTTGTTAAAGCACATCTGCATTTAAAATATAAACGGCCGTCATTCTCAGTTCCCAGATTTGTTCTGTGTTGAGAAGGATGAGATTTCAAAAATCAACAGGCACATTCATGAAAGCACCACATGGTGTCATTTGTTCCCTTTCCCAGTTCTGTGGAGTTACCAGCACGTTCTTGGGGCACGTACGACTGTGTCTCTTGTAAAATCAGCCACTCTCTATGCAAGATTGGCCCCGGTGTTTTTCTGTCTGAGGTCAGAATCAGTCCAGAGTTAACAGAAAAGCTGTAGCCTAGCTAAAACCAGTCTTAATAGTCAGAAAGGCTTGTGACCCAAATGTGTGCATTGGTTCTTCCTTGTGCCCCAAGTTTTGGACACCACTTCCAGGTTTCAAAGGTATTGCTTAGGTGTAACAATGTTATCCCCACTGCAGCACTTCTATGGAAAGATAAGATTCAGAGACCATTTTAGATGTCAGGCTTTGACATTGCTCTTACAAAGCCCCCAGGCTGCAAAACAAGAACCAAAAGTGCCCCCCAGAGGCAATCCTTATGATGATGTCTTCAGTGTCTAAGATGTCTCTTATCTTTCAAGCAGCCTCTTATAAAAGCAGTTCATTAAATTTTTGAAGTTGTCCTCCCTTTCTCTACCTACTGTTGGAAGTTTGTCCAAATAGTTAGGAAATATTAGCTTCTCTTATCTAATTTTTTCCAGCATGTGTCTGTTCCTGTGTCTGCTTTATTGATAGGCAGTAAGTTAATCTTCTTGCAGCTTTCCAATTTGACAGGCAAAACTTTCCTAGCTTCCTTTTGTAAGATAAGCTGTCCAGTTCCCTGGCTATTCTAATACCTTTCTCTTTACCACGTCTGGTTTGAACTCATCTCTTTTGAGCATGAATAATGATGGTTGTACAGCCATTCCCATATATATTTGTTTTTCATATTCTTCATACTGCCATTGGAATTTCCCATTCTTATGCCTTTTAGGATTAATGTGTAGGTTTTTTCTCAGTCATCCTTTTCCATCTGGTATCCCCAGGTACTCTGTCATTTGCAGACCTCCAGCATTTGAAAGACTGACTTTTGTGTCCATCTTGTTTGTGTATTTGCACATTTTAGTGTTGAATGTATACTCATTTCTGTTAAGCCGGTCTTTCTAATCAACAAGTTCCTTGTCCAGGTTCTCCGCTCCCGTTAGTAGCTGTTGCTACTAAATTTTGTGTCACTGATCACTGAGTGGCCTGATGTAATTTACTAAATTCTGCTCAAACCCATCGACTCTCTAAGGCAGTAATATTTGGGTACTCTTGAAAGTAGCTCCATTTTTAGATTATGTATTGTATTTTCTGTTCTGGGGTTTTTTTGAGCTTTTTTTCTCACTTGTTTATTTCAGCACTTTGGCTTGAAGAGGCACAAGAGATGGTCCTGGCCTAGAGATGGTTTAGGATTTGTGAGATTAATGAATTAAAGTTTTGACCCCATCTGCTGCCTGCTTCCAGAGATTATAAGATTGATAAGAAAATACTCCTTCCCTCTGGCTGTAGATCTTGGTTTTTTCCTCATTGTGTGAACATATACCCATACATTTCTTCTGCTTTATGCAGTGACAGAGTACATTTCATGTGAAAGCTTCCTAATGAAGTTGTACATCAGACCACAACAAAAATGAAGGCCTCCATGGTGGAATAATGGCATTTGGCTCCCTTTCAGACACACAGTGCTGAAACTTCTGCCAAGTGTCACTGCATCATTAACTTTCAGTACAAGTTATCAGTCTATGAATGGAAGAACACAAATCGCTTTCAGTGCACGTTCACAGAAGCGCTGCAGATTTAACAGAGTAAGGGAGTGTAATTTGCAAATCAAACATACAGTGACTCCAAGGTAGTCTGGAATTTTTCACCAGACATCTAGGAAGTAAAATGCTTGATTGATTTCACTGAGGGTTTTTAAGCATCAGAACTGTCTGGTGGAACTAAAAAGCAAGTGCCTTATCAGGCACTATGTGGTAAGTTTTGTTGGCATTTCCATCTCTTCAGAGCAGCTGTTAGCATTTTCAAGGTCAGCCCAGGCATGGAAGATTTCCTCTTTAAAGAATGCGTGAAATGATAATTGGAATTTGCGTCCTCTGATGAAACTCAGCATAGTTCTTAAATCAGTTATAAATGAGAAGGTGGTCTGCTTGCTGGGGATCCTGCTTTTCTCCTCACCCCCTCTGGTTCAGGCACATCACAAGTTTGCTCCTACTGCCCTTCTCCTTCTTTGGAGGCCAGTTTATGGTGAGTTGGTGGCCTCAGGCTAATTCCTACTGAACGGGTGTCCACATAACAAACATTGCCGCTACACCTGCTGCTTACTTGCATCGTTGTTGGCAACTGTGCAATAGAAGAAAAGGATTAAAATGGATTTGGAGGCCACAGAGCACAAGAGACTGCCTTAGAAACTGTCCACTTTGAGGGTGATTTCACTAGTGAGGCAGTTCTGATCATTAAGAGATGGTGGATTTGGTACATTTCATGGATACTAAATTCAGTTAAAATAAATAGAATAACTGCTTGATGGGTGGAGTCTATGCTCATGTGAAGAACATGTAGTGGATTAATTCTGTCAGTTCCAGCAGAGTTAGCTTTTATAAAAAGAAAAGTCTCCATATACAACTGCACATACTTTTCATCTGATTTACTGTTATTTAGAAAAATACTTGCTGAAATCTTTACTTTGAAGTGAGTGTCCGGGGAATTCCTGGCCCTGCTGAAGCGCTTCTTCTAGAAATTTTTACCCAGGAAGCATGGGGTTTGTATTTTTTACCTTTCACCAGGCTTCTTAAAAATTGAACATCTGATGGCATATTATTGGCTTTTCCCCTTCAAGAGTAAACACCAGCAAGGAAAATACTAAATGTCTCCCTCCTCCTAGTACACTAAAAATTTGAAGTTTTTTTCCTCAATTTGTTTGCAGTTTGTGCTGGATTAAATGTCTGATCAGTCTGAGTTTCAAAGAGGTTGCATTTCAGAGCTTCACTATGCCCTCCTCGTCTAGAGGAATTACTAAATCACACGGAAACTTCATACTGTCTCGTTTCTCGTTTCCCCTTTAATGATATCTTTGCAAATTGATGAGCATGTCTTTCCTGCTTACAAGACGTTGGCCAGTAATTGCTTACGTCTTCTAAACACCGACCTGGCTTGAACTGTAAATTTCCCTTCAAGTGGTTTAGTGAATTGATCACAAACTCTTTATTGCCCTCTGCTGGGGGTCTGAGAGAGCTAAAGGAGCCCGTGGAGACAACAGTGCACGGACAGCAGCAAGAGCGTGTCATTTGTGTGTTATTAAATGGCCTCATTCAGAGGACGATGTGGCCTGGGGTCTCCTGGGGTGTGTGTGTGTTTCCATCCTGCATGGCTGCAGGACAGCCCCCACACAATGGGACATTGGCACGGCGCGGGGCCGAGCCCGCAGCAAAGGCACCGCACTGACGCTTTGCACGTGGAGCCTCCAGCAAAGCTCTTGGTGCTGGCAGAAGTCGTTTCCCTGGCTTGATGCAGCGTGGTTAAATAGCAATTCCCACAGGAAGGCTTCAAAGATGAGTGCAAGGTTTGGTAATTTCTGTTAGATCCTTTTATGCAGACAGAAAAAAAAAGCCATGGAGCAGGGTGATGTCGTCTCATCAGAGCTCCCACAATGAACTGTTGGCACTGAGCTGGAATCCATCCTGGAAAATTGGTTCAATGAACATAAAGACCAAGAACAAAAGATTTATTTACTATTTTAGTGGGTTGTTTGTAAAGCCCATGTCCTGGACTTGACTGAGTCTCTCTAGCTAGCTTTTGAGGAAGGGAGCATACACTGGTGAGAAAGCACACAGGAGGTTTTGGGAGAAAGAAGCTGTAGTCTCCAGTCAGCTACAGTTGCACCTCATAGGGTCTGGGCAAACTTTCTTCACCTTGTCTTTAAATCTCTACTACTGTCTTCCACACGGTGGCTTCTGGAGGTGTTATGAGCACATATTTATAAAGCATTGTCAGATAAAAACCAGATAGGCTGAAAATTGGTGTACAGCTAAACAAGTGCAGCATCCCAGTTCTACGGTTTCTAAGGCAGCAAAATTACTGTTCCGCAAATGCCAGTGGGGAAACTATGTGAATAGTTGTTTTTCTGAGAAATGCCTGGACTCCTTTGCCTTAACCATTGGTTTCTGTCAGTATATATTTTTCTGTGCTGGTCACAAAAGGCTCATTTAAGAAGGAAACTCAGTTACTGTGGTCAGAACATTAGGTTCAGTTTCTGTTTCCAGCTTGCTGTGTTGGGGAGAAAAGGGAAGAGAAAACAGCTCATGATATATTGTTTGGAAACTATAATTTACTGTAACCAGACAGCTCCCCTGAAATGTGAGAAGCCTGCATCAATAAGTCCATTTCTCTTTTTTGTCCTAGGCTCTCCATTCATAAATCAAGTTCGGAAGAAGGCTCTGTAGGTCAGTATATTTCATTTTATTTGATACGCCTATGGAATTCTTAAACAGCTTTTGAGTTTTGCTTGTGCTGGGATGTGAAGAGCTGGCAGAAGTCAGCAGCATTTGTGTGTGTGGAAGGCGAGTCTCAGCAGCTTTCAGTTTGATGCTGAGTGTCTCAGTGATCACTAAAACTGCCCAGCCAGCCTTGTCATGTGATAAATATGCATCTTTTGACTTGTTATATTGAACTGAAAATGTTTGCATGTTAGACCACTGCTAGCCTGTCCTTTTGTATTCCAAAAATTACCACCACCAGTAAATAACAGGGGTTCTTTGCTATTTTTATTCATGTCATGCTAGAGTCTCTTTCTTTGTTTCTGAAATTTTTTTGCTTATTTGAAAAGAAAAATAAAACTGGGGGGGGTTTCTTGTTTATTTCCTTCTAATTGTATTCTAGGGACATTTCCACACAGTCTAAACTTAAGGAGTATTTCAGAGAGCTGGCAAGCCCAGCTCTAGGTCATCCAGGGCAAGATCCTAATTACTAATAGCTCTTCGTCAGTAGCATTTCTGCCAGATCAGGCACAGTATGTTCATTTGCAGGTGGCATAAACTTTATAGCATGTGCCCTGGTTAATTCAACAGAACACAGTTATATATGCCCTATACCTTGAGCTAAATCCCATTTTTCTTTCTAGAGCAAATTCTTTACTTTGAGATCATCAATCCAAATGGAGATCTGATACTAGTGGATGTGGAGACCCAGCCTTGTGCCGTCCAGGCATATAGAGAGCAGGAGTCAGATGTAGCTGATGATCTCATGCCAAGTAGCAGAACGTGTGTGTGTGCACATGTGTGTGTATATATGTTAATTATTTCTTTTCTCTGGTATACCAGAAAGTCACTTATCTGAATTGTGGCTTAAGCTGCATAATCGTGATTCAGTTAAAGAGAATAAACCAACAAAATACTTCAAAAACACTTCCAGACTTGACATGAACAACTCAACAGACATCCAAGTTACTGTAAAATATTTTCTGTTTATAATTAAAAATATCTAAGTTACTGGCTTATCTCAGTCCTCCATAGCATTGGCAATCGTAAAAGAATGTGCATTTCCCTGAAATAGTTACATCAACATAGTTCTAGTACAGAAAAAATGAAGAAAACCAGAAAATTTGAGGGTTTTTTCTTCTTGTTTCTTATTTAAAAATACAATGTAATGATTGAAAGCTTCTCTAGAATTTACTAACTAATGTTTCTTTCTAAAATTCTTTTTCCCTTTCCCCTCATCCTCCCACTCCACTTTCCTTTTAGGGAAAGCAGACTGGAAAAAGAAAAATAAGTTCTTTTGGCAGAATTTCCGAAAGAACCAGAAAGGACTAATGAGGCAGACTTCAAAAGGTAAAGCTTTTTCAAGGGTGCACATCCTATCTATATGAAATGTAAGGAGCCAGCATCACAAAGGAATAAAATGCATGTGTTATAGTGTGGCAGCTGGGGTCTGTGGCTCTGGAAGGTTTGGTTCATCATGACAGTGCTCAGAATGAAAAGTCAAATTCTTGCGACTGCAGACATGAGGCTGGGATGCCTTTGGTCCTGTCTGTCAGTGATGGCACACATGCAAAGTGATGCAGTTAATATATATTTATAAGTAATATATGTAAATAAACACGATGCCTTTTTTTTCCCCTAGTCCTGACTTGATAAGGGAAATACTGTTCTGTTTTAATTAGAAAGCTATTTCTCCTTTCTTTGGAATTTTTTTACTTTGACCTGTTTGCTTTAGGCTTGAATCCAGCCTCTCATTGTAGAAGACACTACAAGAAGGTAGTAAAAGTGCCTCTGGTGACTAGTGCAAATGTCAGATTGATTCCACTTGAACTGTCAGGTGTCTTTCTCTAGTTCTTCTGCATAAGATGCAGCTGTGGATTGCATTAAGTATTTCTCTTCACACAGAAAATTTTTGTTTCCCCATGTGTATCTGTTAGATTCTTATGTTGCAAACAGATGCTTCTCTGTGTCTGTGTGTGTTCAGATGGATTGTGAAAGATGACAGAAGCCCATTTAGTAGGTCCAAAAGGGACACACTTTCAGTTAAGTGTGGATCCTTGCTGGTTCTCGAGGCAAATTCTAATTGTCTGTGCTGACTTGCCAAGCACATAGCAGAAGGAGAGTCAATACATCTGGCACCGTGGGCCAGCTTAGTGGGCAATTAGATGGTTTGGATAGATCACAAGCAGTGGCCAGTCCATAGCAGAGAGCTGCCACGGCCCAGCACACCATTCCTGACCAGGCAGGTTCTGGCAGCTGAGTGCTGGACTTTTCCAGCATTAGCACTTTCTCTTTTAATTCTTTTCTTTCAGGGTTAATAACCATGTGATGATGGTCAGTTTTTATTTCTCCTTTTCATGCTTGCTTGCTTTCAGTGTCAAAGCAGACTTCGTTTTTTAGTTCTAACTTGCTTCCTATTACTGCTCAGTTACCTCGAAATCATTCAGTTCTTTGAAATCATACCATGAACCTGCTCTGGGGAGGGTCTGTTTCTGGCCAGCCAGATCCACGTGGCAACCAGATTTCAGAGCACTGGGAAAAATCCAGTTTCAGTGTACACTGCTCTGTGCATGACTTCTTACATGTGTCTAAAATATTTTGCTTTTTTTGTGCAGGAGAGGATGTCGGTTATGTGGCCAGTGAGATCACAATGAGTGATGAGGAGCGGATCCAGCTGATGATGATGGTGAAAGAGAAGATGATCACCATTGAGGAAGCACTTGCTAGGGTATGATATGTGCATACTTCAATCTCCTTGACAAACATGTTTTGGAATGTAGGATATATCAATCTGGAGTTTTACTTTGTTCACAAAACATAGGAGAAGGTGGAGAAGGCCTGCCTGTTTACCCCATTGCAATAGGTATCATAAATTAGATAGCAATTCCTTTGTTTGTTGAGATTTAACTCAACCAGAAATAGATATCCAGTACCTGGTAAATTAATAGAGTCCTAAAAGCATTGCTTCTCTCCCTTAACAATAAAAGGTGGCAATCAGAGAAAAGATTAAGTGTAGACTTTTTCATTGCAGCTGTCTAAAGTGAGGGAGAGGAATCTCTCTCACTTGTACCAGCTCTTATTTATTGAGTATGTTCGTAGGTTTAAGTACTAATAGAAATGCTTCAGGTTTTGCTGAGCTTGCCTTATTTGATTCAGCACACATACATTTCTTACTATTTTCCTTTAAGCTAAAATTTCTTCGCTTGTTTCTTAGTCAAAAAGGCGAATTTTGCTTTAATAACCTTCAAGATAATATATTTAGCCTTTTTTGGCATATGACATTATGTCAGATGTACAGCACTGATACGTTTTTTTTGTAAGTACAGTGGCTGTTACAAGGGTTTCTTTATAAAGTCTTAAATGCTAATAAACCACAAGAAAAAGAACTATACGATATTGTGTTTGTGCAGCAATGGGGCCAAGGTTTTAATTGCTCAGGAGCCAAAAGAGGGTTGAAGTTTCAACGCAGCCTTTGAGTAAAATACTGTGATGGAACACAGGGTGTTCTGTATGGGCTCCATTTGACATACTACATTGTGAAATAGGTGATTGTAGAATATAAATTTATGTTAATGTCTGAAGAAAATAATTTTTTGCTGGAAATCGTATAATGAAAAAAATGCAAAATTTTAAAACTATTGTGTTGGAATATTGGGAATTCTTTTTCCTCTCTGCTGTTAAAATTTTGTGGGGAGAAAGTGTTGTACCTAATCTGATAGTTTATATATGAACTGGTAGAGTTTCCCTCTAGTGGTCTGAGCTACTAGCAGCAGCCTTTTTTTTTTTTTTTTTAATATGAGTTCGTGATCCTTTCGACACTTTGACTCCTGTAGTATTGGTTTTGTCTGAAGCCTTTTACTGGAAAATGGGAGAGATTTTTTTCTTTAAATTACAGAGGTTGGTTCCTAGTCTTTACTGCAGATCATTTTCTTTATGAAGGAAATTGGAATTGTGATTTTGTCTGTCCACTGTAAACTGTACCTCTGAGATGGGGATGTGTAATTTATGTTTTACTAACAATAACTCATCAAATTTCAGTATTTACAGATCATTTTCTTCTAAGAAAAAAAAAATCTCATTTTTAGAACTTCTGATTGTAAGTCAACTTATTTTGAATAAGTGAGACATGCAGTGCAAAAGTTCAGATTTTCCCAGTTCCACAATGATACAGGGGAAAAAAATGAAACTACATTAACTCTCGCTATTCTAATGAAGATTAGTATCTTCTTGTCACTGGAAAATGTTCTTTCTGTCTTTTCAAATTTCAGCTGAAAGAGTATGAAGCCCAGCACAGGCAATCGAGCAGTGGAGATGCTTCAGAATGGCCTGATGGTTCTTACTCAACACTTGATGGGTCTTCCAATTGTAATGTAAGTACCTGTCATTGTGATATAGCTCCCCAGTGTCATTTAATATTTAAATTCTTTCATTGAAATACCGAAATACCCTGATTTACCTGGCAATTTCCTTAATAGCAGATGTATCACTGACCTTGCAGTGCTCCGTTCTGTCTGCAGCAAATCTTTAACTTGCATTATAAATCTTTAAAATCTGTAGTCATAGACTTCAACAGTCTTACTGTATAATGTCTTTTTTTAAATCTAGCCCTTTGTCACTGAGCTTTTGAAACACAAGTGGTCCCAGACAAAAACCCCCATGTTACAAAATGCACAGAAAAGGGCTTTTAGGTCATTAAGCGAGAAGTTGCTGGTTCATAAGTAGAGTTTCTCAGGCTTTTCTAGCCCTTGTTGATATGTTCTAGATGAGGGTCTGGCTAAGTCCTAGCTGCCTTCAAACACTTCTGTCTCTGCATTAGCAAACTCACAGCCTGGAGTTTGTGGCTTTTGTCAGATCCCCAAGCAGTAAGGCAGCTTTTCTCCCTTTTTTTTGCTTCTGAGCTGTTTAACTTCTGTTGTTGTTATGGGCACCAGACAGTCTTTGTGTTATGCCATGCTGACTTAATTAATTTTTCCTTCCCGATATCTTCATTTTCACTGAGTAGTTTATTCCACTTCATTTCTCTAATTGGAAGTTCACAGATAAATCTTAGAGAAGAACACATTTGACTGTCAAATTCAAGCTCTTTGTAACTCATATAATTGAATCATAGGCTTTTGAGACCATTGGTTGATTTATTTATTTTGTTGTCAATGGAATTTCCTGCTAACTGCGGCAGCCAGTTAGCTCCTCCTTCCTAAATGAAAAAAGGAATGCAATGTCATTTTATGAGATGTTTAACATATTTGGTGGCAGAGAAAGATTTTGTTGTTTGTGTTCACAAAAATATGGCCATCTTTAGTTACACTGGAGCAGAGGGGAAGTGGTGTTGCCTTATACTCTGTTCTGATATATCAAAAATGTGCAAAGAATAGAGAAGGAAGGATCCTGACTCTCCTGCACTGATTGTTTAGCCAGCTGAAAGATGTCTTGATCTTTTCCTCATAAGTATTTATAGCTTGAACTTTCCTTTCTTAAGGCTTTTGTCCAGGGTACCTATAGCATAAAACTCTTAAAACTCTCATTTACCATGGTCAAATCTCAGAAGGATACTGAATTTCTCTCTTAAATCTTCTGATAGTGGTTTATGCTTGTGTTGAATTTACTGAAAGCTGTGTATATCTCTTGAGGACTGAACATGATTCAGTATTTCCTCCCTAATGGAATGACTTGGCACCTTTTCTCTAAAATTGTTTTCCTAAACCATCTTTGCATTTTGAGCCAAGAGCTTGATTGCCTCTCTCTGCTGTTCTGGTAGGATTTGAACCAACTTTCTGCTAACTTCAGTGGAGGATCTCTATTCAATCAGTGTAGATAATTCTCAAGATTTTTGCCCTTGCCTCCTGGTTTTTGTCCCGGTTGCCTTTAACAGAAGCTGTGAAACTGCTTGCCTTCAAAGGAAAACAAGACCATCTGCAGAAATGAAACTTCATGTTAGAACAAAACTCAGCTTGACTTTTTTTTTGTGGACAAGAATAAAACTGGGGTTAACTGGGGTGAAAGACTTTGGGCTGTAATTAACAAAAGGGAAAAACAAACAATGAAAAGTATCAGATATGTCTAGAAATAGGATATGTGTTCACCAGATTTTTTTTGCCAAAGGACATCTCTACTAATCTGAAATGACCAGCTTTTGAGGCATGCAAAGATGATTCTGTTTTCAAGCCCTTTCTTTTCCAAATGGTTTGAGTTTCAGTGCCATTTGTGTGATTTGTACTCTGCGTATTTGGAACCTCAACTTAAAATTACCCCACTCATTTTATGTAGGCCACGAAGCAAAGATGGTTTTCCATATATTAAAAAATATACTTTTTGGTAACCCACTGCCTTATAAACTCAGAAAGTAATTGAAAATACAAGTCCCTGAAATAAATGTTTCTCGTTTAAATTTGAAGTCCTTGGGCAATGGTTCTTCTGGTTCTATTTGCTTTTTAAATTTATTTATTTATTTTTCAGTCTCACAGCCAAGTTGTTACTAGGCAGTTTTTAATGAAACAATGTGATCATTTTGTAAACAAAACAAAAACAACTTAGAATCTAAGCAATGAGAGAATCTAAAAATGAAGGCAGAATGTCTGGAGTGTTCTAAGGTTTTAAGTAATTCTTTCCTTTCAAACCAGCTCTGCCCACAGCACACAAATAATATCTAAAGTGCATATATCATTAGTTATTGTTTTCCGTTTTAGGAAAAGACCACTTTTTTAAAAAAGCTTTTATAGCTATCATGTGTTTATGACTAACATAACTGGTGTTGATTTAAAGATTCTCATTGATTTGAGGATTCTGTTTTCCAGGTTCTACTCTTTTAAATAACTGTACCAGGAAATGGAAACTTGCGTTTCATACCCATAACAAAACTAAACCCTAAAGATGAACCACAAAGGAGTGAGGAGTAGAAAGGTCAGCATCCCAAGGGAGGCAGCCCCATGTCAGTGCTGTGCTGTTAATTGTATGTCCTGTTTGTTTGTTCTTAAGAAACAAATAAACAAACAAAAGCTTTGCCAAGTCAGTAGGTGACTTGGTTCTTTGCCACTTCAGAGCAGTTTGTAGCTTTCAGTCTCACTACTGTGGTCCCGTTGTTTCACAACAAAGTATGTGTGTTCTTTATTTGCTAATGTGGGAATGCAGTCGAAACTGTTTTTCTTTTTAGTCAGATGTATCAAAGCTCTAAAGCGCCTCATCATTTTCTTACAAGTTTATTTCTGAATATTTATGTTTCTTCTCTGTTGCAATGAAGGCAGTTCATAGTAACACTAGACAAGCTTTCATTGCCTTGTGCCAAGCATTGGGATGTAAAGCAGGTGCAGATTACAAATAGATCCCTTTCTGGATTGTAGATAAGGCCCTATTTGTCCTCAGGAATCAGAACGTCCAGGGAAAGAGAGGACTTCAAAATTGTATCACATTCTTTCTTTACACTGAGGTGCCTTTTATGCTTCTTAAAGATAGAAGCACATTTGATAACTTTTGGGGGCTGACATTCTCAGTTCATCTAAAATAGGGCTGCTTCATCCTCAGAGCTCTTGCTAGGATGGCTCCAGCACAGCTTGGAGAAGCAGCACTAGGAGAAGTCAGTATGTTCAGTGTGTCAGTCAGCTTCTTTCCTGTGCCCTCTACTAAAGACCAGTAATTGTACCAGTTGCCATGTTTCGTGTCAGAGTGGGGAAATGGAGAGAAGCACGAGGGAGCTTGTGACAGAAGTGTGTATCATACGTGTGCTGACACTGACACAAACCACTAATTAATTTCACTCACAGTTTCTGTAGATGCAAGTTAATTACAACTTCATTTATCTCTGGACTAAACTGGTTTGTTGGTCTCGTGTTCTGTATTTTGGTTTCAATCAGCAGGTAATGCTCAGCCATCCAGCACAACTCCAGGTAGTGTAGCTGGCCTTCGTTTGAAGGGTGCCACAGTGAGCTGTGCCATGCTTGTCTGACCCCACCTACCAGATGTGCCTCAGGAGAGAGGCCGTAATATTTAGGAGTGGGGAGAACAAAAGCAGCATCTCCCTCCAACAATATGCCCCATACGTGGGCAGTGGGGGGAGCCTGCAGTGCTGTTTTACATCCCTGCCCTCCCAACACTTCTTTTCCCAGGATCATTACATTACCAGTAGGAAACTGGCACCCCATTTGTTTTCTCTGAGGAGAGTGGCAGCAGTGGTGCAGACCTGTAAGTGGGCTGTGCACATCTGCATCTGCTGCGAGGCCGATGCTGGGGACAATTCCCGCCGGTGTTGCCTGGTTTTTCTGTCTTCTATCGATCCATTTTTTAACAGATGGCAGTGCATTGTTTCCACACAGCAATAGCTCTAGCTGGACTGAGATAATCATTTGTTGCTCCTGTTCTTACTATTATTCCTTTTTTTTTACCAAGTGGTTAAATGGGGCTAGAAGTTGAAAGGCTGTGCAGAATTGGGTTTGTGTCTGCTACAAGTATCAAAGGCAGAGTAAAGTAACAGATGAGAGTGGACTGTGAGTTGTATTCATTTCAGTCCCAGAGATGCTGAAGCTATTGAATCAGGATTGTGTTACCCATGGTACAAACCTGACTCTGACAAAAGACTAAGTCTGATACAATTATCTCTGACTCATGACTGTCATTACTGTGTTGTTTGGTAAGTGTGAAGAATAGGAAGAAAAGAAATAATGAAAGTGTAACTTCTGTAGCACCAATTACCTCATGAGTAAATCTAAGCATAATTACAGCAAATCCACATTATTCAGGGTTATACTATATTTCAGTATGTGGATACTTTCTAAATGCAGCTATTTTTAAATTGATTTTTATTCATAGTACTGATGGGTTCTTAAAATTTTTAGCCATTGATTAACATTACTATTGCTCATAATACAGGACTGTTAGCATAAACAGGAAAAAGTCCTTTTGGTATAGTCAGTTGAATTTGTTAGAAATAAGCTCAGAGTCAATGTATGTTGGGAATCAGCATTGGGTATCCGTGGAGAGTAGGGTATGATGAGGTTTGTTTTACTCTAAGCAATAGTATTTAATTTGAAGCAATGTGAATATTTTGAAGTGTTAGCCCTGGTTTTGCTGTTATCCCAGGACTCACCATTTTTGATAAGGTTTCTTTTCCATGAAAGGCTAAAGGGTCAAAGAGGATTTCTGTGTTTTAGTTCTCCTTGGAGAGCTTGTTGCCACCTCCAGGCCCTGCATGCTCTTTCAAGTAACAGAGGGGAGCCGCTGCTGAGCGTGGCTGTAAATGAATGCAGAGCTTTCATCTTTGCTCCAAAGAATCTAGTGACCCAATTTCCGTTAAGATTTCCTGAAAGGCACCGATGTGCCTCATTGTATTGGATGGTGTATTTATTATTACTACCCAAATTCCTGTAATACTGTCCGTGCTTAGTAGCAGTTATGATGAGAAAGAACCTATAATAAGACATGCTTCAAAATGGTAGTGGTGAATTCCCACGGTATGTGCCTATCACAGGGACCTGTCCTGGGAGGCATTGGCTGCCCTCCTTTTCCACTGATCACAGGGATGGTGTCCAGCACCTCTGGGTGAAAGCTAGTAGCAGAATTACAGAATATTTTGTTACGATCTTTCCCCTCTCTCTATCTGTGCATACAAGCAGGAATTCCCATGGGTACAGTAAAACAAAAACCTTCGTGAGAGTAGTGCAAATCATCATTACAGTTCCCATGACACAACCCAAAGTAAGGTCAGTGCTGGGGAGTGATGATAGCAAAGCAAGAGACCATTGATGTGTTTGCATTTGGTTTTGTAGAACACTCTTAAGGAGTTTTTTACTTATTTTTTCTGAAATTTTCCAGAACACTTCAGAATTTGCAGGACAAATTGCTGCGAATTATTTAAGAATAAAACTCTGTCACCTCTTTAAGTATTATTTGCCATGCAAGATGCACCCATGTTGTTATCAGATACAGCTTGGCTAGGTATGTGTCCCTAGTGGAACTAAATGTTGTCACCAGAGGATTGTACTGAGCAGCTGGCAGTAATGTAGCCCAAGTAAACCTCCTGCTCACTGCCAGTAGGAGTTTCTCCTGTAGTTGGTCTGTTGTAAAGTCTCTGAGAAAAATCTTCCTTCTGTCATGAGTCAGAGCTGACAGTAACACCCAAGCAGTGGCTGCAGTTAGGCGTGTTCATAACCACTTCTGTTTGCCTGCCTTCAGACAAACCCTGTTGAATTTATTGCAAAATGTTTGGCCATGTGTTTGAGGAGGATGGGAGGTGAGAAGGCAAATTAATTTAATGTTTATTCTAACATACTAGTTCACTTTTTTATACTGTTTTTGCCTTTTGGCAGCTGCCTAATTTTTCTGCTTATTACCTAGAGGGTGGGGACGTGGTACCAGCTTTTTCCTCTTCTCCATGCATCAGCCAGCAGGAGATGCTATAATCCATAATGTGGTTTCCCTGCCCCCATCTTTTCTGAGACCAAGCCTATTAAATTAGAACAAAGCTTTGCTCAGTTCAAGAATTAGGAATCTCAAAAGCCATGTGCTTCACTGCCCTGTTTGGCAGACCCAGGCTGAATAATCTTTACTTGTGGTACAACAGAAAATTTTAATTGCCTGCCCATTGGTTACCACTTGTCCCCCTTCCCTGACGCTGGTGTTTCCTTCCTCATGCTTTGGATGGTAACATTAACAGCTTGATTGTTTGAAGATACTCTAAGAATGTAATTTAAGTTACTATAGCCTTCACTAAAGGGCTCTCATTCTTTTCCTTTGTTTCTCTGATATGAATTTTGCTGTGTTTCGTGTATTGCTGTTTCACCCTTGGTTTTCCAGGAAGTCGAGAGATGGGTTTCCAGTGGAGTACTCCATTCATTAATAGTACAGCCTATGCCAAAGAATAGGAATTCTCCCTGGATCTTCGTAGCCTTGCCAAAACACAAGATTCAGTTGAGAGAGTCTTCTTAAAGACTTTTGTTTCCATGTATAGAGGAGTCTGCGGGAGAATTGGAAAAGAACGTTGTATTGTAACAGATACAGAGTAATGTAATACAGAGCTTCATTCTGCTATATATACCTATGACAAGTGGTACATGAGTACAGTTGTAATGTCATTAAAATTAATTATGCTAATCAGTGAGAGAAGTGCTTCGCCATGAGGAAATGTGTCTGGCTTGCAGATACAAAGGTCGGCAGTGTGCTTCTCAAAATTAAACTAAAACCTGGAAACAGTTAACAGTTAGGAATTTGTCTAAGCAGCTATTCTTGTATCTGTCTGTAAGACAGACCTCCTGGGAGAATTAAACTTTTATGCTCTCGTTACTTATGACAAATATTTCCCACTAATTTCAGCAAGCAGTGTCGTCACCAGCTAATGTGTAATATATCTCCCACCAAAGTAGCCGTTGGATGCTCCTTTGATTTCCTTACAAGTAATCACAGACCAAACCCAGACATGGTTACCTGCGGGGGCTGACACTGCACATTTCAGACTTGCACAGCCCTTGCAATTCATGCTCTGGGCAAAAAAAAGATTTATGACCTCTGTTAATTTTCTTTAAAATTTTGGAAGCCATCATTTGTAACTTCAGGATATGATGCAGATTGTCACATCTTAGTTTCATGCAGTTTTCTATAAACAGCCTCTGCAAGGATTAGAGGTCTGTGAAACTTTGTTAATGAAACCCAAAACCTTCAAAACTCAAGTTGCAAAGCCCCAGACTTAGATCAGTTTCACTCATGGCCATGAACTTTTAAGGGAATTTGGGATACATTTCAAGGAAGTCGCTGTCATGTTTCACTTGATGTGGGCTTGTATGTTATTGAAACTGGAGAACACTAGCTAGTTTTATCTGTAGCTTAGAATTTTCCATAGGGCTTTATATCAGACTTTAGGGGTTGAAGTAATTTAAGGATAAGAACTCAACTACAGCACACTAGTAAATCTAGCTTGCATGACCACTAGAGAGTAGAAAAGCTGTATACAGGCACTAGCACAAAGGTGGAGAAATTGAAAAAGGCTGTTTGACTGGGGGGCTCATTAAAATCAGCCAGTCATTAAAGGGAATAGATGTTAAGTCCAGCTATGATTTCACCATGTGATTGATTTGCGGTGAATCCAGATTAACAGGCCACTGATAGTGTGGTCCTGATTAGGGGAATCTTCCTTGCCTTAAGGAGGACCCTATTGTGGTATGCCTTTGCTACTGCTTTCCACCCCTGGACTGTACTGCTCCCAGTAAGTGGCAGTTTTGGTCCTTGTTTTCTTGCGCTCCAAGAAGAAATGCCCAACTTCCGGATTTTTTTGTGAGGTTTGGGATGAGGTGTGGTTGCCTGTAAAAGGAATGCCAATGTACTTGAGCATCTCAGAGTCTGTTTCTTAGGAAGGGAGATCAGAGCCTAGCCTAGGCGGAGAAGTTGAAAGGAGCACTACAATACTTCATAAAGCCACAACACAGCTAATTCTGGAGCAGCATTTCTCTTTCTAGTTCTTATTTATGTTTTTTTCTAGTACTGAAACTGAGGGGAAGGATCACAAAAAGTATCTAAGTTCACCAAGTTAAAAAACATTTAAGCAAGGTTTATTTTTCTTCCAAATTAGTCCTTCATAAAGGGAAATTCTCTGGGGATTTTTTGTCAAAAGAATTGAAAAAGAGAAAATAAAAAAAGCCTGGTAAAGGGCTTAAGTTATATTTCCTATAGACACAGCTTCCAGTCTAGTGGTGGTGTTTGAGGGTCACTCTTCGTCCTGGCTTTGCAGAGATTCTCTGTATTTTTTTCTTTCACTGAAATTCCATAGACAGTAATTAAGGAACTGGAGGCCAGCAAGAGGTCAGCAAGCCTTCGTCAGTGAAAACAGGGATTGTTTGCCATGTACAACACTCCCTTTTTTCCTTGTGGTGAATAGAAGATTTGCTTAGAGCTGATGACTTATGCCTTTCTTGCAAGTTATGCAGCTAGCGAGTAACTGGGGGAATCAATCAGTGAGCAGAAAACAGCTAATTGAGTCCAGCATCAGGCTTTTTTCTTCTTTACATATTCAGCGCTGGAATCGGAGCCAGTTTGGTGTCTGATAATGTAACTCCAGAGAAGAGGCATTTTGTGTGCAGGATTCAGAGCGAATACAATACTTAAGAAGAAGTGTCTGCTCCTAAATTTTAGGGTTACAAAGCTGACAGCGGTTGAGGACTCGGGGGAAAATACTCAAAACGGAGCTTTAGGCCTATAAATGCCGAAGCTGGTAAGTCACTGAGCATGTAGCATGGTGTGGAGAGGACGTGCCTCCTGTTTCAGAGAGGGAGAAAGAGAAAAGGCTTTTGTGGTTATTCTTAGGCACAGCACAGCATGCATAGCTTTTCTCAGTTTTCTTTTTCCTTTCCGTGGGCTTTTAAGTTCTTTTCTGTTCTATTTTCCTGTCTCTGACTTTATCCAGGCATCTTCAATAAAAAACTTTTTAAAGTTAGAATGGTTGGGATTTTTGGCAGATGTAAAGCCTGCTAGAAAGAAGAAAGGACATGTGTAGCTACATCTCCCAAAGGGAACAGCAAAGTCCCTTTGCATTTACTATAGAGCCTGTAGTTCTGAGGTGAGCTAGCCAGGGCTGGGGGGTGTGATGTGATATGTTAATGCATCTAAATGTGGTTTTTTGCCCCAATTTGCTGAACAAGAATTGTCTGGTAGCAAGAAAGAATTGCAGCTTGAGCTTAATCAGATATTAAAAGATTTCCTTTTTTCTTAGACAGAAGGTTTCCTAGAGATTTCAGTTGGGGCTGGACTATTACTGGGCATAAAGTGAATTGTAAAATTTTAACATCTCTCTAAATGGCTTCATGTAAATGTCATGTATGTTTGGGGTTTTTTATGGAGCTGAAACAAATTAATCAATTATGATAGCTTTAACTGGATGTTGTCCTAGTGTTTCTTGCACATTTTTATTGGGAGATGGCTACCAAGCTTTGCCTGTTTTTAAGGGCTGCTGCTATAACCCTGAAGTGTTTCCAAACACAGTCCTGTCGAAAGCTAGCTACTTACTTCTGGTTTACATTTTGCCAATTAATTCCAAGTACGTTAATAAATGTTAGTTTTCTCAGTCTCACTCTCCCTCTCTCTCTGTGAAGCACTAATTCAGAAAGGGAGGTTAAGATTGTTATTTCTGTGGCGTGTGAAATGGGCTGGCTGTTAGAGAGCAGCAGAGCAAGGCGTGTGCCCTGCCTCCCGAGCAAGCAGCAGCAAAGAGCCTGCGTGAGAAAAGCAGGAGAGAAAGCAAGAAGGGTGCCAGGAGCAGAGCTGTAGAGACCTTCTCTAGAATCCTCCTAGAATGTCAGAGTACCTGTGCTAATTTCCTGTTTGTTCCTGAATGTAAAGCTTTTTACTTTGATCTTACATATGAGATGATGCAAAGCGTGGCCTTTGGAGGTGCAGAAGTAGGGAGTTTTCCAAGGTGAAGGGATGCAAGAAGTGGTAGAGGGGATTGATTTCTTCTGTATTTGACAGCATCTTCGTTGTTTGTGGCCGCATTTGTTCATGGCGAAAAGCTGGCCCGTGCGTATGGGCCTTGGCCTCTCCGTAGTTTTGCAGCCGTGTGGTACGTGGTGGCTGCAGTCCTCTGCATGCAGTTCTTGGTATTTCCAGCTGCTGTTAATATATTCCCTGTTTCCCTGCAGTCCTTCGCGCGTTTGTGCAGCCAAGCTCTCCGAGCTGGCGGCTTTCCTCACCGTGAGAGCATTGCAGATGCGGGGATGCACTTGCTCCAAGGCGCGCGGGAAGGGCGGCTCCGCCCAGCCAGCCCCGCCAAGGGGCCCCGCAGGCTGCACCGGGTCCCCGGCAGCCCGGCCGAGCCCTGCACTCGCTTTCAACCAGCGCGAGTTTTGTGCATCAGCTTTGGCCAATTTGCTATGGTTTAGGGCTGTGGAGCCAGCTGTCTGCAATCTGATGTAATGTTGCCCTGGAAACCAGAAATGAAACACTTAAGCATTCACCACAGAATTACTACATACAGCATTAGCCAAAGTAATTAAAAGTTGAGCCATATGGGCTTTCGGATGGAAAAATTTGGAGCGGAGGAGGTGGAAGTTAAGTTGTTCCTATTTGCAGTACTGCAAATCCGTTTGTTGTCCCCTTGAGGGCACAGGGAGAGGCCTGCCTCGGCTGTGCACAGGGGGACAGGGAGCTGGAGGGGCTCTGGCTGTTTTATCAGCACGTTAAGGACACCGAGGCTTGGCCTGGTGGAACAGCCGTGTGCCAGGGCCGGGAGGCGTTGGCAGAGGGGGTGCGGCGTGGGCTCCTCCAGTGCCGGAGAGGCTCTGGCTGAGCATCTTGCAGACACATCCACTCTGTAACAGACCCCATCTACCCTTCTGCAGTGCTGCAGCATGCTGGAGTGCCTGTGAAGGGGGAAGAGGGCAAGAGGGGGCTGGAAGCTGGCTACATCCAAGTCCTGTGTCAAGGCCTCGCTGCTAGAGCTGTCCAGGAAGCCATTTCCCAGCCTGCCACGCTTTGGGGACATCGGGATAATTTTCCCATCTGAAGTCAGGGACAGCTACCAAAAAAAGCAATTCAGTCACCGTGAAAAGGGGGAGGGTAGAGTGGGTTGGGGAAGTCAAAGCATGGAAGTTCAATGATTTCCAAATATGTCGGTTATGGCCTGAATGCTTTACATTTCTGTTTTCTGTTTAATGTTAGCTGTAAAAGAAAGCATTGCTTGAGCTGGAAAATTAGGCTCTGTTTCCCATGTTCCAAAATGGAAACTTTTGATAATTCCAAGGCCTTTCTTAAATAGTTGATTCAAAAACAGGAAGCAAGTGAAGAGTAACCCTTTTTGAATATTCAATAATTTTCAAGGAATCAGCATTATTTGACAATAAAGTTTCTTGAGCGGCACCACTGGTGTAGTCACCATTTTTAGGCCTTTTTGCCTAAACTTACTGTTTTTCTCCATGGAAGATTTCTCTGTCATATGCTACCTGGTATGATAGGAAATAGGCTGCTGGAGGAAGACTTGTCTTTCATCTACCCACAAAGCACGAACTGTTCTCGCCTATCTGCAAAGCACTGGCAATAGGCAGGATCTGTCACTGCTTGTGGAGGACCCCAGCTCAAAAGGGTACTAGGACTCCTGAAGCATTGGGGAAAACTAGCTGGCACTTAATTATGATTGGACTTTATTTACTTTGGAGTATGGTAAGCGGCCTCTGTACCACCCACTCGGGTTTGATTTCAGTACCTTGCACTGAGGCTGTATTGACACTTGCTTTTGCTGTGGTAGTTGTGAATGCAAATGTCAGACATTGTAAAAGCTCTTTTTTCGTTGTTGTTGTTGAGTCTTCATAACCCTGAGGGGCCCAGTTCCTTATCAGGTCTCAATGGTGCAAAGCAGGACTAGCTGTTTAATCCTCAGTGAAATCCTGGGTGGGAGGACCAGGTATGAGCTGTTCTCTAAGTCTAACAGAGCTCACAGTTTCACAAATACTAGTCTTGCAAACCTAGGGTGTACAAAAAATAATGACGGAAAGCAATCCCCTAGAGTAACTGCATTTAAAATAAACATATCTTGAGTGCAGAAACATGCATGATGGTTGCTTGCCAGGATGCACTTAATGGCCCAAGAAGTCTTGACTGAACTTCTTGATTACAGTCAATAATCCATTCATCATCTTATCTAAATGTGTCTGTCTTGTTTGACGTATCACTAAGTTGTCCCAGGCATAATCTCTGAATTAATGCTCAACTTGTTGCTTAATTTGTCTTGATGTAAACAACCCTGGTACTCTTTACAGTCCTATTTTTCCTGAAGGAAGTTTAATAACTACCTAGCCAGTCTGTAACCACAATAAACACATTCATGCAATTCTTGGATGATAGAATGACAATTCCTAGAGCGGTATGTGGTCAGTTTGGTGTTCCTCCTTATTTTGGAGTAACGCAAAGTTTGTGGGAAATTGGTAATTGACAGTGCCCTTGCAGAAAGTCGCCAAAGTTTGCTCTGGTGTGGTTCTGGGGCCCTTGTGAGGTGCATGCCTGGGAGGTAGGCTTTCAGAGCTGCCCTGGCTCTGTCAGGCTCTGTGTGTTGCCTTTGGAAGTACACCAGTGCAACTGCTAATTGGTGTCCTGCCCCATGGCATCTGCCTTTAGTACCTCATCCTGATATTTAAGTGCACTACAAAAGTAGAAAGCATTTTTATGTTCAGCCTCGTATTTATCCTCCAGATAAGTAGACAGCATGTTTGCTGGGAAGAGAAGGAGATGGCTTTTTTGTTTGTTTGTTTGTTTTTACTTGGTTTGCGTCTATTGGAGATCTTTATTTTTAAAAGTTTAATTAAGGAGAAAAAAGGATGAGCACATTGTGGAAACCCAGATAGCTGCACTGACAGGAAGTTGCATGAGGGTTTTTAGAGCTGACCATTAGGAATGCTGTGAATTGGCTGGGACTGTGAGTGAAAACAAAGTAAGGTATACGATCCATACCGCACTCCAGCTGGAGCCTGTGCTGTGCACAGGAATGTGCAGCAGCGCAGGATGCCAGGGCTGTCCTGGCCAAGCCGGAGAGCCCTGCTGGCCTCCTCTCCTCTCCCCTTCCCTGCCCTTCCCCCCGCCGCCTTCCACATTCTGAACTGATTAAAACAGAGGAAGTAGCACGTTGAACATTGGATCTGGCTCGAAAATCGAAGTTGTCTTCTTGTTCACAAGGAATGGATTGTTTCAGCTTGTTGTGTCACTGCTGCTGGAGAGAAGGGAATTTTTTTTTGTCTCTGTAATGTTTGATACTTGAGGGAAAACAGCTGGAACTGAGCATACTGGATCAGATGCAAAACGAAACGGGATGCTGGGGAATATGGACTGCACTGTATATCTGAAAAGGTCAGAGTTTTCCCTTGGTCAGTGCTGGAGGAATGCTCTGTCCGTCTTAATTCCAGCCTCGAGAGCCTTCAGGAGGAGTGTAAGGAGCAGGGAGGAGGAAGGGAATATTTTGTAGCTGTGGCAGTCTGTGAGTGAGGCAGATGAGATCTCCTCCTTCCTTTCCTTCCCATCCCGTTCTTGTGCTGCTGTTTTTGATTTTCTGGGAAGACTGGGGGGGAAAAAAAGAGAAGTCGTCAGTGACAGAGCTTCATTTTGGAAAAGCTGTTTATAACCAGGTTTAAACAGCGAGTTCTGAGATGCCAGACAGACCAGGGACTGACTAAACCACGGGAGCATAACTGGTGTGGTAAGAAGAACCCTGGAAAAGAGCCCTGCCTGAAACATACTGGAAGAGGACGTGGAAGTAGTTATTACACAATGCACGTGAAGAAAGACAAGGGCAGGAATGCATTTCAGTGCCTAGGATCTTACGTTGCACAGATTTAGAAATCAAAATGGTATGTCATGCTTTCAGAAAAAGAAAAAGAAAAAAAAAAAGAAAACAAGAAAACTCTCAGTAATTTAAATGTTTCTGTCTGACCTGAGCTGAAAATATAACACCAGTTACAGAGCTGCATTGACACAGTGCAGCAGATGAGCTGGGTTAACTTGACTTGAACGAGCAAGCCATGGAACTACTGCCTTATTAATATTCCCTTTGTTTCTTTGCCAGTCAAGAGAACAATCTGATGATGAAACAGAGGAGTCGGTGAAGTTTAAGAGGTTGCACAAGCTGGTGAATTCTACTCGCAGAGTCAGGAAGAAACTCATAAGAGTGGAAGAAATGAAAAAACCCAGCACAGAAGGTAAAAAGCAGCATGGTTAAAACTGTATGTGTGAATACATGTTTCTGTTGAGAGGGGACAGAAAGTGGAGGGTTGGGGGAGGGAGGGGTGGAGTATTCGTAAGGGAGGGTAGGAATGACTGCCTTGTCTACTGTGCATGCCTTAAGTTACTGAATTTTTAGGCTTTAGAAGGAGGAAAGTGACAGCCTAGAATGTGGTTGCTGCCGATCTGCTATTCTCAGAGCAGCGCTGGAGAGCCCCTCATTAAGAGATCAGAACTTGGCTTATGTTTTATGCCCCATGCTGGGGAGGGAATGAGCCTAGGAGCAATCCTAGCCAGCTGCCCCACAAGCTCAGCAAGGGGGTAAGTGGAACCACTGCCACACTGCTCCCTCCTCCCAGGCCTGGGTTCGCACACAGGTGAGCTCCTGCTTATTTTGGGAGGGTAGCAGCTGGCTGGTGGTGCAGTTGAACCACATGGCATCATCCTGTGGCAGAAATACAAAAACTCTATCAGACATTCTTGTGGGATAGCAACTGCCTCGTGACTTCTACTTCTGGAGGATCCTGTCTGCAATTTGGCTTCTGAATGAGCCCTGCTCCCTACAGAGAGGGGGAGAGAAGGGAGGAGGAGGAGGAGAGTGGGGAAAGGGAAGCAGAGTTCAGGCCCTGGGAACACCATGCTGCAGAATTAACTCCGGATGACCTGTATCCATGTGTGAGCACTCAGATTAATGGAGCCTGATCCTCAGGAGCCTCTCTGCACAGCTGTGCTTGAGTCCTCACTGGAATTGTGGGCACCTCTCTATGTTGGTGGCCTTCCCGGCACTGTATGCCAATTCCCCTCAGCTCTGCAGCGAGCTGTGCTGTCTTATGATTCTTTTCCTAGTGCATTTAAGGAGAACACGTGCATCTTGCGTATGTGGCAGGAAGCTGCTGGCAGATCTATGATCTAGCCTGCCTCTCCTACATTATGGATGGTGTTACTGGCTGGCGTGGAAGGCACAGCCCGTCTAGAGCTCTGGAATGGGCAGCTGTCTCTGTCTGGAAAGGTTTTATCACCTCATATGGTGAGCATAAAGCTGGGATACCTTGGAAACAAAAATGTGGATTTCGAGATGGGACAAACAAAACAGGACTATTTTTCCACTGCTCTGGGGAAAGATGGCCCCCAGAGAAATCTGTCCTACCTCCTCCTTCTCTCCCCAGGAGTCTGGGAAAAGCTGCAGGGAGCAATCAGGAGGAGGCTCCAGGGATGGGAGCAGACACGGGAGCAGGCAGCTCAGGGGCTGCTGGGCATGCAGATGCCTTCCTGCACTTGGACCAGACTTTCTGCTCAGCATATTAAGTATCTGTCTTGCTCTCTGTATCCTCTCTTACAGTGCTTCACCTCTTTATTTCCTTTTCCCCTCAGTCTTTCTCTGAAGTGTGCCACTCCTTCCAGGGTTTTTATTTCCATTGAGTTTTTCCACCCGTGCCCCCTGCAGAAAAAGCACTGAACTAGCAATTGTATCAAAAAAAAAGTTTGTTCTCCTTCCTTCTTTCTCCATCTGCTGCCTGTCTTCTCTAGCTCTAGGCTTCTTTGATTAAATTATCTGTAACTCTGAGTTTGTACTTCATCTATCACTCCGGAGTTTCTGTGTAGATTTGCTCTTGGGAAACTCTGTTGCAGAACCAATTATTGCTAAATAACAACATGGATTCTTTCTGCATAACTTCTGTATAACTAGAAGGCCCCCTAAGTAGCCAAGTCTACCTTAGCAGTAGATATCCATGACTTTTCTTTCAGGAAATTCCACACCCAAGTTGTCATATGGCAGATTAGAAGCGCTTTATAAATGTAGTCCATCCTAAGGTCTCGTAGTATAGGTCTGTATTCCCATTTGGGTATGTCAGAGGGCTATGCAAGATCAGAAGAAATAGGTTGTTCAGATTTGGGATTGCTGTCTGGCCTTCCAAATTACCTGCAGTTGACTGGATGTTTGCTGTGGTTCTTTGAATCTGTGTTATGAATGTGAAGTAGTGTGAAATCATAGGTGACTAGGTTCTGGGGAGTTGGCTACAGTATTTGATTGAGTAACATCAGTAAATTTTAAATAAATTCATTACTGTTCAACTGCCTTTAGTATAGTGTAAGAGTAGACTTATTTTGAAAACTGACTTGCAGTTTCCTAGAAGAAACATTCTGAATAATCCTTCTCAAAAATTTCTTCACAAAAAACTACTTTGCTGAATTTCCCTTACGTGTTCCTGTAGATTTTAAAGGGAAGCACACTAGTCTCAGATTCTTCTCCCACATTTCCATTACTGACTCTGTTATCACAATGAATGTACATTTGGCTGAGCAGATACTCACTAGAATGTGCCAATATCTGAATCCATATGTATTTTGTCTTAATCTGCTCCTAAGTGAGCTAAATAACTGAAACTTCCTAATTCCTGGGCACCCTTCTTATATAGCACTTAAAAATGCATCACATCTACATCTGTGTCATTATGGCTTTGTGTCATGGACTCGCTCCAAATAACATCTGTTACAGTGTTGACACACAATGCATATTTTACAAGCTGTTTAAAAACATATTTACTTAGTGGACTAAAATTGTTTATCAGTACATACTCAGTCCCAGGAGAATGTCTATTTTCTGTTCAAATTAAGATGTAGAGGGGGAGAAGAGCATGTTGGACAGTGCAGGGAAAGTGGTGTCAAAACCGGACTCCAATCTACAGACCTATCCCAATAAATTTCTCAAGAGTGAAAGTTTCATGTCAAATGTGGTCCACTATCCCTTCAATGTCACAGTGAGCTTTATCTTAGTAAAATAACATCTTAGGTTTCAACAAATGTATGTCAAATATATTTTGCCAACAGAGTGAACTGAAGGTGAGGCAGGAATCCTGTACAAGGTTGCTAATCTGTCATCGTGAAAGGTATCCCTTGTTATTGAATGAGCCAGTTTAGTAAATCATAGGTAGTTTGGTAATGGTTCAAATTTAGCTCTGCTGGAAGACTGTGGAAGCAATCAAAGATGAAGGCAAAGTTAGGTCATGCAAGAAATTTATTTTGGCAAGAAATAAATACAATCATGTTTGTGTGTGTGTGTGTCTGATACATAGCTATGAACGCTGTGAAATTTGTCAGGGAGACAGAGCAGGATGTGTACCTTTTTGTTGACTCTTACCTTGTTACTGCATCTAAAACCTGTGCCTATACTTTGCTCAAAAGAAAACACCAGAGAAAAGTTTCTTATATGATAAATGTGAAAAGGAATTCCAGTTTCAAGTTCTTTATTCCCTTCTCTCCATTCCAAAAAGGAAACCTGGCTATATGCCCATGTCCAGTACTTACGTTGCAAAATATTCCTGTGAAATATTTTCTGGAAAAGTTTGGTGAAAACCAAGTGTTTCTGTCATTACCAGGACGGTGTTGAAATTGGCACACCTGCAGTTTGACCTACTTCTTTGTTTTTGCAACTGCTGAATAAATTCTGTGTGATTAAAACTGGTGCCTTTCCCCCATGAAAAACCCAGAACTTTAGATTTCATCCTGCAGTTCAGCTCCACAACTTTCTGCAAAAAATACTCTTTTCTGCAGCCACAGCAACACTAGGTTTTGGAAAACTGGACCTGAGATGTACTTGTTTGGGTTTTAATACCTGTGTGTACTTCTGACCTATTGTAAGCTCACTAGAGCTGAGCATCATATGCAAGTATCAGAAGAAAAACATGAGAAACAGATCCCAGTTCCAGCTTTTACGGGATTGTTAGTGAGAACATCTGTGGTCTTACTTAGCTGCAGATGAAAGAGAGAAACTTAAAATAATGATGAGTTTACTTACAAGATGTTGTCTTCTGTCTTTTGTTAACTAATCCCAGAATTCTCACTTCACAAATGGAAGGAACTGCTTCAGGTCTATCCACTCAAAAATAACTTCTGAGCAATTTACATCAAAAGTAGTTTTCTTCCAATTTAAGTGGGTGATACCTTGAATAAATACAATAAGACTGTACAGGGAAACATCTTAGAGAATTGTGAACACTGACAAGCGTTGTGCTGCTTTTGTCCCCTGTAGGTGTGGAAGAGCACTCTCTTGACAACTCTCCCATACTGGATGACAGATCAGCACTTTACTCTGGAGTTCACAAGAAGCAATTCTACTTTGACAGCTCCTGTGAAAAGCAGCCAGAGGATGACTCGGACTCACTTACTACTTCTCCCTCATCCAGCAGTCTTGATACATGGGGAGCTAACCGGAAGCTGGTGAAGACCTTCAGCAAAACTGATAGTCGTGGCCTTATCAAGCCTCCCAAGAAACTTGGGACATTTTTCTCTTACCCAGAAGAGGAGAAGTCCCAGAAAGTTTGCCGCTCCTTGACAGATGGGGAAATGAAGAAGAGCCTCGGCTCACTGAGCCATGGGGTAAGTACAGAAAGCATTTGCTTTTATGACAGCAACAGGCACAAGCACCATCTTCTGGTGTCCCTGGAGGAGATTCAGAGTGTAAGGAAGCAGATCCGATTGAAGAAAATGGATACTAACTATTCCTGTTCCAGAGCTTTTCTTTGCCAGCGCCCTGCTAGGAAAGGAGCATCCCCCACAGCTTGCGACCTACAATTACTGCGGCACAAAACGAAAGGGGGTGGAGGTTGTGGCTTCCCAAACAGAAGGCTACGAGGGCGCACCTCTGTCAGCGAGTTCAATATCACCTATGTGGTGGAGAGAAGCCTGTACAGTCACCTCAACCTCTCACAGCTGGTGCGTCCCGTTACTGACAGGACCCTGAGCAAGGCCGACAAGCAGGACCTGAGGAGATGCCTGCTGGAGGAGGATGAGGAGGCCAAGAGGAAGTGGGCTGCCACAGTGGATCGCTGTACTAAAAGGGTTCTCTTGAGAATCCACCAAAAGTCTGTGAGTCAAAGAGTTGCCATGAAGGTGGTCTTCCAATTTCTGTGAGGTTGCAGTGAACACTTTCTGCTTTGTACTTTTAACTAATATTCAGTGCTTCTGCTTTCTTTGCCATTAGGAACTCTTAAGCACTGTAATGCAGGTAATAAGGGAAGTGCTTGATATAATCTTGTCAGAGAAGAGTTTTGTTGAGTCTGCCATTTCTGTGTGTATAGAATAACTCAGTGAGAGTGAGCAAATCTCACAAAATGCTGCTTTTTTAATTCACCTAGTGCAGAAATAGAGATCACCGGTGAATAGAAAAGGTTTCAGTTGCTGTATATATGTTCTTTGTGGTGCTTTGGAAGTCAGTATTCTCTTCACCAAGAGATGAACATTTTCAGAGTAATAGAGTATTATTACTCAGCTGTGCTCTATTTCTCTTCAGCTGTCATTGCCTTAAATTGGCCCTTCCCTTCTCAGATTGGATCTCATCAGTTCACTCACCCAATCTGTATTTTCCCTTACATACACAGCTGCAGAAAGACATGGAGTTTTGCATTAGGTAGTCACTGCTCTCCTGCTTGCTGCTCACCACCACCAAAAGTGTCACTACTGCTCCTGCTTTCTAGCATGGAATGAAGGTGGCAGCTTCCCTCAGAGCATTATGGAGAGGGGACAAGGGGTGGCCAAAAGAGGAAATGGTGCTTACAGTGAGAAATTTAAGTGATTTGAGCACTCCATAGGGATCCAAAGCTGCTTCCTGATTATATGATCCAGTTTTGTTATATGATGACAGTTCCATTAACCATGATTCTGAGTTTCCTAGGAACTTGCCTTTGGTGCCAGATCTCCAAAGCTGAGCCAGCCAGTCTGTTGTCTAGTTGACAATGTTCCCTACTTCAGTGGATGGAAACAGCAGTGCACCCATAACATTAAGCAAGATATTCCAGTGAACAATACAGTAGAAATGGCTTTTCCTCTTAATAACAGATTTTTCTTTTTTTTTGAGCGGTCTCTGCCTAATTTCTTCAGATATAAGGTATAAGAGTGACAGCTCTGGTCTCCTTGAATAACCTGTGGGAGATGACCAGGCCTTCATGGTTCCCTTTTTGCTCTTTGGCCACAAATACAGATTTTTTTCTACCCAATATCGTGAACATTCTCTCTTGGCAGCTTTACTATTTCTTCTGCATTGACTGCTTACCCTGCCCCTCACAGGACACTGTTTATTGGTACAGACAAGGTACTCAGAAGATGTTGTTTTCCTGTAAGGATATTGAAATGATCAGAGAAACCTTGCTTGCCCTTCTGTGGGTTGACTAATAAGGTTATCTTGGACCAAAAAGCATACTCATATGTTCTAGAGATGCCCCATAATTAAAAATACCCTCTAAAACTGTCCTGGTAAATACAGATGATATAAACTTTTCAGTTCTTCTATTAAGTTAGTCTTGTCTCGCTGTAGTAATTTCTTTATGAAAACTCTGCACTGACCTTTGCTTAATCACAGAGATACAGTTAAAGAAGAAATGGATAGCATTTTGTTGTTGTTGAGGAACTCCTCAGTCAGCTGCTTCTCCATCCTGGTTTGAATGGGATAAATGATGGAGACCTGCTGTCCTTACTAACTTTTTCAATGCACTTCTTCCTGAAGCCACAAATGGCTGCCAAGCTTCAACTAATGCCGCTTCTTCCTAGAAATGCTCAATGTTTGTTTGCTGCAACCTCAGGGAAATTGCAATGCCTATGTATTCAGTGGAATTGGTCACTCTGTCTTGCCTTGCCATTCATTTTTGTCATTTATATTTGTTTCAGTGGCCTGGACATGCATGGAATTTTCAAATGGCATCAGTTTTTCTTTTCTCCCAGAAGAACAATACTTTTGATTGCATGGCCATTCCATTGAATATCCCTCTCCTCATCCACAGACCTTTTGTTTGGTGCAGTATTGCCAGGGTCACTACTGGAATCTGGAGGTGGAAGTTAAATTTTAAATGTACGGGGAGGTCCATAGTGAAACAACAGGCATCCTTAGTAAGGTGCATTCACTCAGAAGCTTTTAGCCAACAGTTGTTCTGCTCTCTGAGAAGACTTCTTTAGGAGGAGCTCTGGCTGGTTTGACAGACAAGTTTGCTCAGAGCAGTTCCAGATGTCCTCTCTTCATTGCTGGGATTACCATACACTGTAGGATTAGTTATAATGGTCCTTCACAGAAGGACCAAATTACTCCTAGCTAAACATGCTGTGCTTTAGAAACTGATCTTATTGCTTGTGGTTGGTCTCAGATGTTTTCCAAAAACAATTTTTAAAACCTGTGCCATAGTCACATTGCCTTCTGAAAAAAAATCCAAAACAAACCACTTAGAAAAATTCTACATCATAGCAATCTCTTTAATGTGTGTGGGGCCTCGACAAAGCTGGCTTTGAGTTCCACTAGAGTTGTGGTGGGTACAAAAACTGTCATCCAAGTTTGTTGGGTGTAAGCAGCAAGAAGCTAGAAATAAAACCTTTTAAAAGCTATTGATACATATGCTTGTAAGTGGTGAACAGGAAGAGTGTTTACTTTAAAAGAATGAATGCTTATAATTGTTTATTAAGTGTCACAGTTTATACAGCTTGCTTCTTCCTAACAGACAAAGCAGGCTAGTAGTTGTCAGTAGTGGGTCTTCACTGACTCACAATCCTTTGTAGGTCTGAGCCAATACCTAATCAATACCTAATTGATTCTACTCTGTTGGGTAGTTCACGTCCTAAGAACTTTCAGTTCTCAAGCGTTGATCTTCTGCCTCCTGTTTATCTCAGCTCTGACTCTGAAAAGAATACTTATAGTAGCAATCTGCCTGTCTTCAAAACCCCACTCAGAGCCCAGAGCTGAAGTTGTGCAAGTTAATTGTAACTGCCATACCTTCATTTCCCTGCATTGCCCCATGAGACTTCTGCCAGGGCCAGTTACTTGAGTACTGTGCAGCTGGTTGTTCACTGGTCAGGTTTTATTACCTCTTGGATTGCAAAGAAAAAGCTGGGAGTACTTAATCTGGAATCAGGGTTTGCTGGGTCTCTGGGGGCACAATGCTTATGGATAGCTGGGCTGGGTTTTCCCTCCTCTTACCAAGGGCTTACCCTAGTAAGCTTCCAGTGATTCCCTGTATTTCAGTGGAAATGCAGCCTATGGAGCTATTCAGAAGGTAGGTTATTCAATGCTTTAAAAGATTCAGAAGATTGGTGGTTCTCTGTTTCAGTGCTGCTGTGGAGTTATTTATGAAGGCAGATGGGAGTGAAGAGATGGAGTTGCCAGCACCTTGGAAAACTTGATGCATAAGATCAGCAGTTTCCTCAGACCAAAAAGTATCTTTTCTTTTTAAAAAGAGGAGTAGGCAGTAGATGACTCAACAGCAGCAGACCTTAGGCCAAGGAGTTGTCTCTGGAAAAGAGAGACTCATATTGCTTTACAACAGATTTCCTGATTTATAATCTTTCATCCCTTTGTTTGTTTGTTTGTTTGTTTCCATTTTTGCAGACATTTGTGTTTTAATTGGTGTTCTCCAAATCGCAGATGTTCTAAGTGAGCTAATCATGGTGATAAAACTATCTATCCTTGGTTTTTTGCAGAGAACCTGTAGCTTTGGAGGCTTTGATTTGACAAATCGTTCCCTTCATATTGGAAACAGTTCTGACCAAATGGTGAGTTTGAGAAGGTGCAGACTGGAAATAGCATAAAATGAAATGCACAGTAGAGTTATAATAGACTGAAGTGTAATTTAGGTCCATAATAATGGTTTGGGGATCCAAGAAAACAGAGTATCTTTGTTAACCTCAAACTTCCTTAGCTTTGAGAATAACATACCCACCCATATCCATGTGTGGATAAGTATTTATATACAGTATGTGTAAAGAGGTAGGAACAAGTGATCAAAGCACAGATCTGGGGGCACATCTGTGGGCTATTCTTATGTCTGACTTCCTCAGAGAATCACCCAAGGCAAAACATGTGCTTGCTATACTTTCTTGGTAAAAATATTTACTGTTTGGAATGATGAGGCTAACTTTGCTGAAGATCTGCAAGTTATTTGCATGGAAGTCGTTATGAAAGAAGTTCATTATTTGTTTTCTCATTGTGTCTCAGAGCTCTGGAGTAGACCAGGATGCCATTGTGCTGGGTGCTGTGCAATTGATCTCAGAGCATTCTTGTGTTTTAAAAAAACCTCATTTCCCCTGAGAATTAATTCCATTTTATGTTACTCATGTTGATCCCACTGGTACTGTTGGTTGTCCTGGGGCCAAAAATAACAGAACAGAAATGAGCCAGAACATTATATCAAATGAAATTGCAAACATATTTTTTCCTTTTGCCCATAGATGTTTTTCTTCTCTGTTTCAGCGTTGGATCTGATAACTTTTCTGTCCACTTAAATCAAGTCTAAATTGTCAAACATTCTGTATGCCAGCATTATATTATTTTTTATGTCAGCTGTGTTTTTTGGGCATGCTTTTTGTTGCCTTATTATTTCTTAACATCATAAATTACCCCTAAATTTGCTAAATCTGTGGGTGGTTATTTTACTCATCAATTTTCAACTCAGTAAAAAAGTCAGCTTCTGAACTTACAGTGTTCATCTTTAAACATAGATAACTTGTTTTCATCAGATTGGTTTTAATGTAAGAAAGTGTGAAGTCTAGGTGTTGTATTTATCCCTGCGAGAATCAGTAGTGGGAGAGATGCAGTGCACTAGAACAATATATGCGGATCAAAGAGGGTTTTTTCTTGAAAACATGTAAGTCCATTAAGTAGAAGGTTTTTTTCAAAAAAAGGTTAAGCAAAAAGCTGTCCTTAATTTCTGGTAAAAGACCAAAATTACCAAAGAAGTAGTAATTACAAACAACTTGTAAGGGGAAAAAAACATATTGTCAGAAATGAAGTATCAGTTGAATTTCAGAGAAGCTTTTTGTGAGCACATTAGTGAAGTGGAAAACATACGTAAATGTAGAAAAAAAAAAGATAAATCTTTAATGTACAGCATAGTGTACATTTATTTTAGGGTTTGCTATCTTCTTGTAGCTAAATTGAACCAAGTCAGAGACCAAACTCAGCAGGCAATCTCTTTGGCCAGACGGATTTTGGTCCTTTTTTGTGCTGTGAATTTTGCTGCACCCTTGCCAATGGAGGGTGCCAGAGTAGCTCTAATAGAGCTGCGTTGCTCAGTGCTTCCTGAAACACAGTCAGACGTAAGACCATGTTTAATGTCCTGCCTGGACAATCTGAATAAGGGCTGAATCATACAAGTTTGGCAAAAATGTCAGCTGATCCATATTAAGTGTGTGCTTGTGGCATAGATAAGTGCTCGGTATCTTAAGCTGGTTTAGGAAAGGTTAAATGCATTCAAAGCAGCTATTCTTTGTCATCCACTATATATGGACCAGCTAATTTAGTTTGTCAGTACCCTGTTGTGTGCCTTAAAAAAAGCAGTGCAAGTCCATGGTTGATGGATTTAGTACATTTTTTTATGGTGCTTGGTTTTTTGGGGGGTTTTTATGGGCCTCAGTAAAACCACAGAGGTTAGCAGAATACCTGTCTGAAAATAAAAAGTAAATTTGGGTAGCCAAATGTAGATATATACATATATATGTACACACACACAGATATATATTTGGCTGGGATCTCAGAGGTACCTTTATTTCTGTTAAACTCTTTGTAGTATTGGCCAACGTTAGCCACAAGTGCTGTTGTATGTCCTGTCAGGAAGGCTAAGCCTGAAACTGGGGGGTTTTCTGTCAGATCAAATACTTGCCTGAAATTCAAAGGGATAAAGGCATCCTAAGAGTCCTCAACACATCTACACACGATACTTTCACAAAAAGTTTACTAATCAGGCCTTAAGAGTGAGCTACAGTGGACTGCTACAGTGGTTTGCACAAGGTCTCAACAGTGAATTCGGAGCAGGCAACAGGACACTGTGCTGCTGTCCTGTGTCTGCCTGGACACCTCTGCAATGACTGCTGAATGAGGGAAAAAAGGGCTCTTCTCTTTTAAAGGCTTAAACCCTGTTTTATTTGGCAGGGCAAAGAAGGAGACTTTGTTTATAAAGAAGTGATCAAATCACCCTCTGCCTCCCGTATATCTCTGGGCAAAAAGGTGAAGTCTGTAAAAGAAACCATGAAGAAAAGGATGTCAAAAAAATACAGCAGCTCTTTGTCTGAGCAGGTATGTAAGGTCTGCAGTAGAATCCACTTAATAATGTAGAAGTGTTAATCAGTATTGATTCCCATGCATCAAGGCATCTCTGAAGAAATTTCTAACAAGACTATATGGTGTGACTTATTCCTGTGTTCCTTTAAAATCCCTCACTGTGAAATGGCTTCCTGTAGATCCCAGTACCATGGAAAATGCATTTTCAGATTTTCATTTAAGTAGCTCATCAGAAGTCTGTCGCTGATAGCACTACACACCTCATTCTCTATTTCCATTTCTTTTCTATCATAATTTATTAAGGGAACCAGTCTGTGACACAGGGTCACAGCAACATATTTAATCTGCAATTTACACCCTAGTTTAAATTCCCAGCATAACTTCACATACACAGCTCTTCTCTGCTATTACACATCTTTTCTCCATCATAGCTTGCCCTGTGCAGCAGCCCATTAAAACAGGCACAGTCTAGTCAGAAAGGGGCATCTGACAGAAGATTTTCCTATTATTCTTTCACCACAGATTTTTATAGTCTATTCTTAAAGACAAACCTGAAGTACATTAGTTCTAAATTAGGCTTTGAATTTCAGTGGCCCAGAAACAATTGCTGTCTTTTTCCCTTTTGGTGTACTTTGGGTTCCTTGCCTTAGTGGAGTGTCAAAAATTTTCGGCATTTGTTTAAAACCGGTCTTGCCACTTGGGTTGTGTAAGGAATAGGTTCGAAAGACGCTGGGAAAGCAGAGTTCTTCCTGGTTAACACCGCCCCCAAGTGGGCTCGGACCGGCTGTTGTGTCGCAGGGGATGCTCGCAGTCGTGGGGAATTGGGAATTGAAAGGGAGTTCTGCTCTTAATGCAAAGCCTTACTGCATGTAAAAGGAGCAGTTCGTAACATCCCAGGCTGAAGAATCCGGAGGCACCAGGAGAGGCAGAAATGGGGCCAGTGTTATGCCACGCTTTGCAGCATTAGAAGCCCTTTCCTGCAGAACTATTTATTAGCCATACTTATTCATAACCAGGGGCAGTGCTACACTTACAGTTATTTAATTTGAACTTACAATTAAAATATTTTAAGGTGTAACATGATTTAATATTGGTAAGAAGATGGTTTGGTGTCTGACTGGCTTTACAGTGTGCTTCTGCAGTCTGCCAGAAAAAAGGGATCCTTTGAGAAATTGCTTTACAGTGATTTAGCAATATTTCTGCTCTCTGTCTCTCCCTCTGAGATTGACTTTACCTCTGAAGTCACATGCTGGGATGAGATTTTCCTAATGATTCTGCAGCATGCAAATAATAGTGTTCATCTAAAAGTTTTATGACCACACATCTCCACAAAACATTCCTGTATGCAAGCTACAGTTCTTCTGTTTTCAAACTTCATGGCACAGTTGTTTTAAAATATTTATAACTTTCAGGCATCACGATTCAAAGTATGTTCCAATATCTCTTTCTGCATGCATTAAAACAAGCAAAAGTTATGCTGGCCACAAGTATCTGCTGCTCTGTTTTACTTTTTTACTTGCTCTACTTTACTTTTTTACCTGCTCTGTGCTTCACAAAGGCTGAGAGAATTTCAATTTAGGAAAGACCCTTTTGATTTTCTGTAATGTTTGACTGAATGAAAAGAGAAATTGCCTCAACTATTGCACATGTAGCAAAATCTTTTTATATTTCTGCATTTATACTTATGAGTATTTGTACTATGCTAAGGCTGCATTTTCTAGCTAATTCTTTTTTTTTGTTCTTCTAGGTAAATGAGCAATGATACAAAAAAATCACTGGGGAAAAAAAAACCAAAAAAAAAAAAACAAAATCCAAATCAAACCCATTGCTTCATATTTCACTTGCTTTGTCTGTTTGTTTGTGTCCATCTTTGTACAAAATCCTGATTCAGAAACCTGAATTCGGCACTAGTTGTTTTGCAAGTACTGCTGGCAAAAGTATCATGTGTCATAAAAACCCTTGAATTGGGAGTTTTGTGTAAGGTTTTTGTTTCTACTTACAATGCTAGCTTTTTCAGCCTGGTCTGTTTGCTCCCATCACCACTATCATGCCTAATAAAGTGGAGTTTCTTCCACAGCTGGGTACTGCTAAATAGGTAGATAGAAGGTTTCAGCCTGTCTGGTAAAGAGCAGGAAAAGAAAATCTTTCTGGAGATGGACAAGCAGCTCCTGTCAGTGTTCATTTACCAAACTTTAATGGTCCAATCCCTTTCAGGAGTCCTGCCCTGGGATCATGCCGGGTTCCCCTCAGTCGCCACCACCAGACACTGACTCGCTGGACAAACCCAAGCTGAAAGCTGGTGGCTCAGTGGAGAGCCTGAGGAGTTCCTTAAGTGGTCAGAGCTCAATGAGTAAGTTCAGTTGTAATTGTGTTACTCCATTTCTGTGGCTTCAGGGAGCAGAGATCTCCACAGTGAGCAGACTCAGAGAAAGTCAGAGCAGAAACAGTGGTTAAAAAGTAGAAAGGCTAATGGGTTAGTCATTAGGGGTTTGCAAAGAACTGGGGTTTTTCTTTGGTGCAAAGACTGGGGTTTTTTGCTTTATGTTTATGCAGAACCCTTAAAAGTGAAATCCTGCTTTCTGGCTTGGTCTGCTGGGTCCTACTATTATAAGTATTCTAATATAAATATAGTGTAATAATGAACCTGTTTACTACCGGCCAAGGATTGTAATTCTCACTGTAAATAAGAATTACAGTCTTTGGCCAGTAGTAAACAGGCTCATCTTTACACTGGATTTCTCCTGAGCACTCCAGATGGGCTTCCCACCTTCCCTCCAAAGAAACCTCGAGTTTCTCTCATTAGCTAGTTAAAGGAAGAGTAGTATTTAAAACCTCTCTGGTTTTGATTGGCTCTACACGAAACAGCTTAAATGGAACACAGGTGATGTGAATTTGCTGCACTATTCATAAAATTTCTGGACTTGAGAGGGATTCTAGAAGCCTCCTGCAGGTTTCAGAGCTTGTTTTCCTCACAAAAGTTTTGTGAGCAAAACTTCCCAGAAAGATGTCATCTCCTGTGACATACCATAGATGAGACACTTGTTAAACAGCTTCTCAGTTAAATATTGAGGGGATGACTTCAGGAAAACAGGAGTGCAGAGTAGATTTACTATCTCTCCCATCCGTATGTTTGTATAAGAAATAGCAGCATCTAGGGACTTTTAACTTTGATACCATGTTTTGTGGAAAGAAGACCCATTTTCTGTCTTTCCTCTGTTTCTGAAGCTTCTCCACAAAGAGCCTTTTCTGTGAACTGATACTATGTCTCTCACACAGGTGGTCAGACAGTGAGCACAACAGATTCCTCAACTAGCAACAGGGAGAGTGTGAAATCAGAAGATGGTGATGATGAAGAGCCTCCTTACAGAGGACCTTTTTGTGGAAGAGCCAGGGTTCACACTGATTTTACTCCGAGTCCTTATGATACAGATTCTCTGAAGCTCAAGGTACCAGCTATATCTGTTTTTAAGGAGTCAAACATTTATTTTGCTAAAATTCTAAATTAAGAGCTTTTTGCAATAACTATAGAATTCTTAATCTTTTAATTAATTTATATGTGT
Organism: Ifrita kowaldi; assembly: GCA_013398055.1. Lineage (NCBI taxonomy): Eukaryota > Metazoa > Chordata > Aves > Passeriformes > Cinclosomatidae > Ifrita > Ifrita kowaldi. The sequence goes on from VZRS01014842.1 coordinate 1,382,963, forward strand.
TTTTGTAGCCCTTTAACCTTTCTTATACATTTAATATTTCTTTATATAGCAATTATAGCAAAATGTTATAGAACATAATTAAGTACTTGTGTTTCTCTCCATCCAGGGAAAGACACTTGTGTCTTTAGTTTCTGGAAAATTAAAGATGTGCCATCAATTCATTTCCATTTTGCAAGGTTTTGCTTGAAATATTGGAAAAATACTTTGTCTGCCACAATGAAATAATCCTCAGTGGAAAAATTCTCAAAACTCTTGGAAGAAATGTGCATGCACCTGCACACAGTGTCTCTTGAAGGCATTTCAGTTAATATAAGTTGGTTTGAGTTTATATTGAAATACTTTGCTAAGTGAGTGGTCACCCCCCCTTTAATTTTTCTGGATATCAGCTTTGATTATTTTTAGTCGTGCCATTTTCAATTCAAACTCTCTGACTCCTTACATTCATTACTTAAAATTCCAAAGGCAGCTAATTCGTATTAAAGCAGATGTATGTAAGGTAATCTCTTCAGGTGTGCAAAAGCAGTTGTGTGTCCGTTTCTTTGTAATGGTCAGGAGCACATTAGGAAAAGCAACTTTGTTGGTTCTTTCTGCATTGGCTTCCTTTGCTCAGGAGATCTGATGTGAATTGTTCCCATATACACTCAGCATGTTCTGCTTTGCACCCATTTCAGATAGTTGCAAGCACAGAAACTTTTGTACCAAACAGCACTGATGCTCTGCAGAGATGTCAGCAGGTTTGTGAATCTGGACAGTTGGTTCATTCCAGGTTCTTTTGTTGACTTGCTCTGTGGTCTGAGGCATGTCACGTAATTCCTTTTTCTTCCATGTGTACAACAAGCATAATCAGACATTTTTGCAAGAGCTGTGGTTAACCTTTTGAAAACTAAAGTGTGTTATCCATCCCATGTACCTGGAAGTCCAAGTGGGTGTGTTTGCTTAAATATCTGTCAGAAAGCTAAGTGGCTTTCTTGCTTCTTTGGTCTGCAGAAAGGTGACATCATTGATATAATCAGCAAACCCCCCATGGGCACTTGGATGGGTCTGTTGAACAACAAAGTTGGCACCTTCAAATTTATCTATGTGGATGTGTTAAATGAAGAGGAAGAGAAGCCGAAGCGGCCCACCAGGCGACGTCGAAAAAGCAGACCTCCCCAGCCCAAGTCAGTTGAGGATCTCTTGGATCGCATCAATTTGAAGGTCCAAATTCTTCCTCTCTCTGCTTACCCTTCACTTTTGCTTGTGGGAAGGGGACCACACCTTTGAAGTTGTTAGTTTTGGAAGCTGCACACCCGATTCATAATCGTAAGGATTGTGACACCACTTAGGAGAATCAGTTTTTAGCTGCAGAGTGAAAATAGCTGAAGCCAGGCAGAACTGCCTGTCAGGCGTGATGAAGTGCTGCAGGCTGCGAGTCGTGTGCACTCAGAGGCCGTAAATCGTTGCACAGTGTGACCACAGGCTAGCACACTCCAAAGGCAAGCCAAAAGTGTAAAATAACAATAATTACACTGTCTTTAAAGTGGACATTTTTTTTCCGTGTTTCTCGGGATAAATTGGTGTGGCTGTCATTCACCCTTCGTACTTCTCCCCTCATACAGAGCCAAGCCATGTTGTGCCTTCAGGTAGCATGATACCCAGGCCATCTAATACAGTGCATTCCAAACACAACAGTATGTGCAGCATTCCATTTCTGGCACAGCTACCTCCCTGAACTCAGAGCAAACTATAATACATAATTTTGCTGTTGTGCACTGGATTGCACTTACTTAACTACAGCATTTCTTGCTGGTTGCAAAAATCTCTTTTAGTATTTTTATTGATAAAGTAAGTTGAATAAATATGTTGTCTTACAGCTCTTCTTATTTTTTTCCCTTTGTGCAGGAGCACATGCCCACTTTTCTGTTCAATGGTTATGAAGATCTGGATACCTTTAAGCTTTTAGAAGAAGAAGATTTGGATGAACTGAACATCCGAGATCCTGAGCACAGAGCTGTTCTCCTCACAGCAGTGGAACTTCTTCAGGAATATGATAGTACGTGGGATGTTAGAGGTTTTCTGTTTTAGTAGAGCTCTGCCAAGAACCTTGTGAACCCCTTAAAGCAGAAAACTTGTTCCAGGATTTTCATCTCTTTTTTTTTTCCTAATCTAGGTATGTCCAGGGTAATCCTGTGTAACGTTAGATTTTTGAGGAGTGACTTAAGACTTCCTTTTGTTCTGCTGGAATTAATTCTGTTCATGCAAACCTTGCCACCCAACTTACTTAATGAATATCAAGTGTACAACACATAAAACTTTAGAATACTGATGTTCAAGAGTAAATCCTGAGATAACCTACTCAAAGTTAAGAGGCTGAGACATAGAGAATAGGAAAGAAGAAATTTCCAGATTAGAGGGAAGAGATTAAGATTATCAAGAGTAAAAAAAAAGTCAAAGCCCAGAGGGCTGTGGAGCAGTGTAATGTGAATTAATTTCATCTGCACATGCTTTTGGTTCTTGGACTGTTAATTGCAGCATTGTAAAAGTAGCTTCAGGTTGTGTATATGACAGCACAGCAATTTTCAAAGGGGGCAAATACATCAGCCAAGTGCAAAGAGTGAAAAACAGTGACCCACCTATCTGTGTACGGCAGTACAGTTTTGCTCACTGAACACATGGTCTCGGGAAAGTGGTTGCAATGACGAGGAAAAGTGGAGTAAGCCATGGCAGTCAAATGCAAGGGTGTCTTTGCTGCACAGGAGTAAGCAGAGCCTATTTGCAGCAACCTTACACAGTACTGAATTTGCCCTTCATCTCCAAGTGTCAGTACAAAGTTGGTATCCACCGAGCAGAATCCGTAGAATGGATTGTGTGAGGGCTTTCTCAGCTGCTTCTGTGCAAATTCCTATGTTTTAGCTTAAACTGCCATAGCAGCAATTTAAACAGCTGTTATTAAGTGGGAAATGCTTGATTCAGTTACAGCAATATTTGGGGTTAGTGTCTTTAGACAGTGCTGTGTGGCCTGTGTAGCTTTCTTGTTCATTTCCCAAAGAGGCATCCACTCCTTCCTTGCCCTTCTCTAGCTCCCAGTAAAGTTGCAGTTGCAGAATTAGTTTCTTTTCACTTATATCAGAGTAGTTTTTGTCACCTAAGATGAGCTTCTCTTCATTATGTGCAGACCTATTTAGAATGCTAAACTTCGCTGAAGTAATAATTTTTTTCCGGATCCTTCAATTTTGGTTTGAAAACTTGAAGATTTCATGGTTGGAAAGTACAAATTCCACCTCCAAGTCAGGATGATGAGAAGAAGGAGAAGCGGGGACCAGACAGCTGGAATCTGGGAGGGGCAACAGCACATAGTTCCACCCCGTAATTACCTGTCGTGTGCTGAGAGTAGGACTTGTACTAGCCATTTCTGACATTTTATTGCAGGGGAAAAAAACCTACAGCATAAACTGTATTCCTGTGTCATGACACTCGTTTTCTGTATCTTCAGCTCCAGATTTAGCTTCTTTACAAAATATGATTTCTGACAAAACATTCTGGGTAAATTCCTGGAATCCAGTGTATGCAAGCTGGGTGAATCCAGTGTATGCAAGCTGGATGGACCACACTTGAGTGTTGGCTTTTTGCATAGACCAAGGAAGGAAGGAATTGGCACCATTAGTCTCCTTCATGTCCCTTCATCCTTTGTTAGGAGACAGTATCTAATGTGCGAGACTCACTCCTGATCCTTCTTCCGGGTCTTCTGGAAGGTAATTCAGAGTTAGGATTTTATTCTTTTTCACCTGACTTGGTTCTTTTCAGCTCTTTTCTTCTGTTTTGGGTGTTGGACATTTTTTTAACTCTTAGAAAGAACTTTGACACAATCATTTTAAATAAATTTCTGTGGTGGTAAGTTGCAGGCCCCAAGGCAGCAGAGGCGCACAGGAATTCCATTCTGCTTTCATTGTGTACCATGCTGCTCCCTCACACTCTTGCTGAGGCTGTTGTTAATCATTTGCCAAACAGGATGAATGTTTCCAACATTTGTGATGGCTTTTCCTAATGCTCACTCTTTTCTGATATAAATAATACAGAAGAGAAAATCATAGAATCATTTAGGTTGCTAAAGACATTTAGGTACAGCAAGTCCAACCAAGTCCAACACTAAACCAAGTCCCTAAGTGCCACATCTACACGTCTTTTAAATACCTCCAGTGATGGTGACTCAACCACTGCCCTGGGCAACCTGTTCCAGTGCCTGACCACCTTTTCAGTGAAGAAATTTTTCTTAATTCACAAACTAAACCTCCCCTGGCCTCCCCTGGCACAACTTGAGGCCATTTCCTTTAGTCCCATTGTTTGTTACTTGGCAGAAGAGGCCGACCCCCACCTGGCTACAACAGTGCAATTGTAGAGGGCATTAAGGTCTCCCCTGAGCCTCCTTTTCTCCAGGCTCGACACCCCCCGTTCCCTCGACTGCTCCTAATAAGACTTGTGCTCCAGACCCTTCACCAGCTGTGTTACCCTTCTCTGGACACACAAGACAATGGTGTTTGAAATGGAAGGTTGAGAAGTTCAGCCGCATTTTCTGTTTGCCTGTTTTTCACTGTATTCTCACATCCTCTAGGTAACAGCGACCAGTCAGGATCTCAGGAGAAACTTCTCATTGAAGGCCAAGGCCTAACCGGATGCTCTCCTCGGGATTCTGGCTGCTATGAAAGCAGTGAAAACCTGGAGAATGGTAATGGTGACAACAATGAGCCTTATAGTTCCTGCAGTCTTTTTTTTTCCGTAGATAACTTCATGTACTTTTGCTCCTGTTCCTAGCTAGCACAAGCCACTTCCTACTTGACCTTGTTCTTTGCTCTGACTGCCTCTTTCCCTCTTGGCTTGATCCATTCGTTTTCACTGCTACTGTTTCTGATTTATTTATTTGCATTTGTAGGAAACAGATCACATTTCACAAATAGTCTTTCTTTCGTGATCCTAAAGCAAGTCTTTCTCACTGCCATTCCCCTGCCTTCTCCGCTCCCAATCATATTCTCATGCCACTGCGCCTCATGAGGCTTGCACTGCTTGCACACTGACAGCTCAGGTCTAAAGGACCACCAACAGAGAAGCCTCTGAACTCTACTGAGATTAGGAGGATTTCTTCTGAGCCCTTACGAAAGCTGTTAAGAAAAAATGTTCTTTTTTTTAGGCCATATTTTTCTGTTTGCTTTGGGTTGCATATTGCATTGTCCTCTGATCAGAACCCAGCTGCAGAGATTCAGGACTTTTTAGTGTATGAACTCTAGAAAGTTAAATTATTGAGAAGTTGGCAAGAAAATAAACTGTGGAAAAATGCTAATGATATCATTTCCCATTGCCTTATCCTGCATCAGGGAAAGGGGATGCACTGAAAAATTACCAAGGCAGATGGTGATAATGGAGGTTGCTGTCTGTGATCTGAAGAAACAGGTTATTGTGCTGATTGAGCATATGCTTTACTTCTGGGATGGTCTAAACTTGTCATTAGGGATGAAATATAAAAGAGCTGAAATTGGTTTGAGTTAGGCATTTTCACTCCAAGCATTTGAGCCATGTCTTGGCCTCAGACTGCCTGGATTCATTGCTAACATTCACCATAAATAGGAAACCAAAAACAGAATAAACAGATTCTGTAAGCCCCTTATAGTGGCCATTTTTCCGATTTAAAATAAGAGCTAAAAATCCTTCTCTTAGTATGTGCATTTTCTGTTAGTCTGCTACTGAAAAATAACATTTTATTGAAGAAAATAGCAATTTGCTTTGAAGCTGAATGCCTGGAATTGACAGTGTACTAAATTCCTGAAAGTGGGGAGGCTTTTTCCTTGAATATGAATCCACATCCACTAGGCATGCTGGAATAGAATCATAGCTAAATATATGGCATATGTGACAATTTTCCTTTCTTTTTATCTCTAAGTACAATCGTAATGGTAGCTGTAACACCGAAGTTGAAGTGCTGCTTGTACACTTTCCTTATTTTAACAATATAATAAAACATTTAGAAAGCAATTGGCATTGCCTGTCTGCTTGGATACTTACATTTAAACTAATATTTCTGTCTGAGTTTTCCAGAATGTGAAATGCTGATGATTTTCATATTGTTTTTTATGTATGACTTGCTGCATTTCTGCATCATTTTTGCTCGCAAATGCATTTAGTGCTTGTTTTGAAAACCATTATGAAAAGAACATTTGATTCATTCAGAGATTTTGTCAAGGCTATTTAATCTGAAAAGTGCTCCACCTTCATTGCAAAGTTCATGGTCCATAGTTGTTTATATGCATTTTTTTTTCAAAATACATTCTGTTCTCATTTAGAATAGTCACTTGTCTGGTATAAATATCATAATGTGCAGATCAGCACTTCATAAAGGGGAAGTGCATTCTGAGAAGAAAGCAGTCTTCAGATTTTCTGGGGAATGGTTATAGATAATATTTTTGTGACTAGTACAGTGTCCAATTTGGGGCTGATATTGGTTTTTTTGGCATCAGTTCAAGATTTCAGAGCTGCTCTTACAGTTTGGCTAGAAAATGGTTTGCTATGTACTATAGCAGAGTATCTTTTCTAAGTACTTTTCTGGGTCCCACTGCAGAAGTATTTGGATATTCTCTTGGGTGTCTACAGTGTACTTATAGCAGCATTGTGGTTTTATTTCAATTCACAGAGAGCAAGGAGCATGCAGTCTGTGATCTATCCAGTGTTAGACAGGAAAAACCTCAGAGCAGGAAGTTACCATCCCGTAACTTGATGATTAGTCCATATAGAAACAGGGCAGAGAGAGCAAGCTGTCCCTTAGACTTGTGACAATTAGTCACAAGTTAGAGGCAGTTAGTGGGCTTGTTTCACATGCAGGAGTCGGCAGTCTGAGGTGCATTTGGAAGCCATATCAGAAATCTGGTTCTCATAGGACTGGCCAAAAGCAGATAGCTACAGAATCATATAGGAACAGAGCATGCATATTTGATGCTTCCCAGGACACTCCTGGGGAATGACTCATTTAAGGACTTCAAAATGTGGGTGCTGTTTACTGGCATTCATCAATTTTCCTGAAACTTCTTATGAATGTCCCTGGTCTTCCTTAGAACCTCCATACCTAACAGTATCTGTATATAGATCCGTGTCATACTCCTTCCCAAGTCATCTCATTTCTAGTCTGAAAAGGCCTATTAATTATTCCCTGCAGGTCAGTCATTCCCATCCCAGTTCGTGCCTGGCTACTTTGAACCTTTACTTGTTATGTTGTGTAGCTTTTTCGAGGGGATATAAAGAGGTAAAATTGCACGTGCCATGTGCACACTTGAATGAGCAGACAAAACAGGCCTTTATCAGGTTGAGATAAGGGTGTTCTCTGATTTGTTCAGAAACTGGAGCCCAGATTCCCATAGTACCCGGCAGGCATCCTAAGCACTTAAGCATTCAGTCCTGATTAGTCAGAACAGGAAGCAACAGAACAGGTGGCCACATTGCCTAATGTAATGTGCATTTCTACTTGTTTGTAATCAGTAGAAAAAGCAATGAGGCCAGTATTGTCTAAGGTGCCATCATCTTTGTTGTGTCAACAGAGCAGTTTGAAATGCACCCAAAATATAGCCACAGAAAGCAACGCCAAAATGAAGTTAATAAAATCTGGGATTTGGACACTGCATTCTGTGTCTGGTTTTGCATACGTAAATTTCTGAGGACCATCTTTCATAAGGAAAAAGATACTATGATAAACACTGAAAATTTTTTGCTGTAGCTATGGTACCTCTAGAACGATTCCCCAAGACAGTCTCCATTCTTCTGAGGCAGATGATGACAAGGAATGGAAAAGTTCTTCCCTGTATCATAATAACAAGAAGTATCACGAGAGGTGGACAGTGCTTTGTTTAGCAAGAACTGCACCATAACATCAAACATAAGCATTGAAGTATTGCCTGTAGCTTGAACTGAAAATAATAAAAACTTTTCTTTCATTTTGTGCAAGGACCACGTTTGTAATCTTATTTTTCACCCAGACATCTGTGTCCTGCCACATTTAAATCAGAAATGCCTCTATGGTTTACAGCCCTATGAAAGGCATTAGACTGCATAACTGTACTAGGGATCCATAAGACTGAGTTATTATCAAAAAACTTAGCATTAAAAATGTGATTTAAACTTCACTAGCTATACACTTTAACCCCTGCAGGTTGTTTTCCTTTTCTTTTTCTTAAGGTAGGGAATGTTACATTTGTGGACATTATTTATATAGCTCTCCATTTCATGAAAACAACTTAAAATATACTTAAAAATCTGTTTTCAGGAAATGTTACTTTCCATTTTTAGTGTCTTAGAAGCATAATGAAATTATACCTGACAGGAGGAGGGAAGGAATAGATGAAAAAAGAGAAATAAATCATAGCTCCCCTCCTGATATTGCTCTTCATTTGAATCACATTAAAAGAAATTACATTTTCAACTACTGTCCTTTGTACAAAGCAATAGCATTGAACCTAGCAGTACCTTTTAAACCATTTTGAAGCAGAGAGCATAAAGATTGCATGTTTGGTTATATATGTTATACACAAAATATTTTGAACTTCCTCCTGTTCTCACCTCATTTGTGTATGTATGCCTAACAGGGTTGGAATGAACTAAAATTTGATTTTACTTTCACAAAATTTCTTTCTTCTTGGTGGTTTTTTTTTTCTTCCTTTTCCTGTTCCCCATTTCTTCTTTTTTCCATTCCCAGGCTACTGGCTTTACACAGACATACCCCATTTCTAAAGGAATTAAGTGCTGCTAACTAGATACCCTTATGGCTTCAGTAAGAGCTTATATTGCCCAGTAGTAGGGTTTTTCACAACTTTTCTTTTAGTGCTGAGGTTCCTGAGTGAATTTTCCTAAAATCCATGTAACCCCTGATCGATATATCAGATTGAAAAGAAGGCACATGGATTTTGTTGCGTGAGCTGTGACAGCAGCCCCCAGACAAGAGGGTGAATTACTGCACAAGTCAAGCATGTGCTAGCAAATATGAATAATAGAAAGAGAACACTCCCTTCCATGGTCATTACATACTGACATTAGCGCCTGGAGGCACTAAAAAATGAGTGTAACATTTCTTACACATCTTTTTAAAGTGATTGCAAGTTATTTTCAGGAGGCAGTGGCGTAGCTCCATGTGGAAGGGTGCAGACAGAGGTTTTTTCTGCTACTTCTCTGAGTTACCTGAACTCTAGGTAGCACCAACGGAGACAACTTCAGTGTGGGATGTGTCTCTATTAGCATTAGAAAATGCATTCCCCTTGTTAGCATTAGGGGAAATGGTGCTATTTAGCTTGAGTTGAACTGTTAACTATACAGCTTCTGAGAAAGGAGTTCCCGTGTGCTCACATTCATCCTCATAGGCACGCCTTGATTTTAACTTTTTCTGAGAGTGTTTTCCTTATATCTTCTTAAATGTAACTTCCATTTTCATTGCTAGTTTTCTGAATACTTTGTTTTTTTTTAACTTCTTGAGCAGAGTAAGAGGCAAGAGAAAGCAAGGTATTTCTTTTTTTAGGTTAAACAGGTTCCTTTCATTCATATACAAGGTGAACAGTGTATATTATTCAAAAACCAAGCACTGAACTTCTTTCAGGATAAAGCTCTGAAGGCAAAGAGTATAAGAAGAAAGCATTTGTTGCTTAAAAGTACACACTATGATTTGAGACTAAGATTAGTCACACTTGAAACTCCCTTTTGAAACACTTCTCCATCTCTTAAGATCTTTTTCTGTAAAACTCTGCTGTCCCTGAAAGTAGCTTTCCAAAGGGGCTGATGCAAAACCAGTCTTCATGCACTTTCTTGCTCTCTGTTTTGCCATTGCAAATAGTTTGCTGCTCATTTAAAAGATGAAATAACACTATTGGCATATAATTTAAAAATTCATAAACAGGCTCTTTAAAAAAAATCCTATGCAAACTAGTAAACTTTATTAAAAGATTAACATTATTATTATTTATATACTAAACAAATTAGAGAAGAAGAAAAAAATGTAGGTCTTTTATTTCAGGGGGCTGTCAAACCACTTCATACAATGAGTATAGGGTATCAGTTCTAACTGTAGGATACAGTATTTCTACACTGAACAAGGTTTACACGAGCTAAACCTCAAATCTCTGCGCATTGGAGAGTAGAAAGGATATTAAGTATTTTGGATGTATTTTACTTAAAAGATAACATTTACTATTAAAGCTGAAGTTCAAATCAAATCTTCATGCTCAAAATGCCAGTGAGTTCCTCTACATTTAGAATTAACAAAAAGAGAATAAGTCATTTTGTTTCAAAAGCATTTAGAAGTGATCTGTTATTTATGCTGCAGATTTTATTTTTAATGGTGGGTTTATTTGTTTCTAGGTAAAACTCGAAGGACTTGTCTTCCTCCCTCAAAATCAGCAAGTGAGCATAGCTTTAGGGATTTCAGCAGAAACCAGCTATCAAATTATCCCACGCTTCCACTGACCAAGTCAATAGAAACTCTGCAGCCAGGGGAAAAAGAAAGCCGGCTGGGTTGTGCACATCGTGCTCTGAAGAGCTCTGTCAAGCCTCCGGCCGTCACGGGTCTGAAGAAGAACCGCAGAAGTTTACCAGTTGCTGTCTGTCGAAGCTATGAAACTCTGGATGGCCCCCAGGGTGTCGACACATGGCCAAGATCCCACTCATTGGATGATCTCCAGGGAGAACCCAATACTAACTTACAGGACGCTAACAAGAAAGTAGGTTATTTTCCTCAGGATTCACTGGATATAGCTAAAAAGGCAACTGGCTCTGCCTTGCTGCCTCAGTCTCATGAAGGCAGCTGTAAGGTAGATGATTTCATGGCTAAGCAGGGCAAAGGAGCTGCTAATTCTCAGAAAGGAAGAGCTAAGGAATTGAACTTCTCTGTAATAGAGACTGCAGGTGGAAAGCCTGCTCCATTCCCCCTGAAAAACTGTGAAGCTCATCCTGCCTTAGTGATGCATCATGCAACAAGGACACCTCTGGAAATACAGAGTAAAGGTTTTCATGACCTTGCACGGGCTGATTATGCTCCAGTCCTCAAGGGAGGTCTAGAAGCTGAGCAAAAAGGCACAAATGAGGCAAGAATGCAACCAAAAAATCCTTCTCAGCCGCCACCTGTCCCTGCCAAAAAATGCCGAGAACGCCTTTCTAATGGATTATATCATCCTCCCATGACCACAAGTGGAAACCATTCAAGTTTAGAAGCACCATGTTTGCCAGTAAAAAAGACCAGCTCCTCCACTCCCATTGATTGTCATGGAGTACCTGTCCATAGGACATCTTCTGAACAGGAGCCCAGTAGCCCTCCTAGCCCGCTGCCACCCTGGCTGTCGGAGCTCCCAGAGACTGCTAGTGTTCAGCAGCATGTAGTAAAGCTCGGTCCTGCATCAGCAAGGAAGGTCTCTTGTAGCAGAGGAATGGATCTGGAAATGGTCATAGAAAACAAGTTGCAGTCTGAAGACATTGATCTTACTGAAGAACCATACTCAGACAAGGTAAGTGGTAATCACCTCAGTGGTTTTATTCTGCTAGCATTCCAAGGGATAGTCTGTCATTCATTGTATCTGACATTTTTTGTGGGTAACTGGCCAAGATAAACTAACAATCATTGGGACATTAGACATTCTATAACTCTATTTTTCTTTGTTAGCAGACTGTATGCCTAAAGTAGTTCTTGTGGGGGACTCAGAAATCCCAGACTTATTCTGAACCTTCGTCTTTTCAGACCACTGGTGCCTTGGTGGCACTGGGCATGGAAATGTCTCTTTCTCTGCTAATGTCGGGGAGTAGAACTGAAAAAGGAGGTAATGATTAGATTTTATGTTGCCAAGGAACTCTGAATTGATAGCAACAACTAGTACATCTTTTTGTGGGGGGAAGGAAGGAGTCTTTTAGGGATTACTTTTTCAGTCTTCATGGAACCTCGAGGAAAGCTGCTTCTTGCTCCCATCCTGCACTTCTCTTTCTGTTGCATTGGTTGGTCTGTATAGATACACTTCTTTAATCTGTCCTCTCTCCTTTGTGTCTGGCTGGGGACATTCAGCATGGTCGCTGTGGCATTCCTGAGGCTTTGGTACAGAGGTACTCTGAAGACTTAGAGCAGCCTGAGAAGGATGTTGCTACAAACATGGACCAAATCCGGGTAAAGCAGCTGAGGAAGCAGCATCGTATGGCAGTGAGTATTCCCATAAAGCAGATTTTCTTATTTATGAGCAGATTTTAAAAGGACTGACTAGTAGTAAAGGGAGATACTTGAGAAGTCCTGGTACCGAAGTACTCCTTATGTTCATCCAGCAGGTACAGCATAGGTAGAGGTACTGCAGGGGCAGGGGGTACCTCCCCCAGTCCCAAAGGAGGACAGTCAGTAGCTGAGAGTGGATAGCCCTCTCTTGACCAAGTAACGGTCTTAAAAGTCTAAGCAGACTGCAAGCAGTGGTAACAGAGACTTGCTCACTAAGGGTGGCATGTGTTAAGTGCTTCTATATTGAAATCTGAAAGGTTTTACACTCCATTTTCATTTCTTAAACTATACTAGTGTCCACTTCTCCTTAGCAAAAGCAGAAGGGAGAAACCATCAAAAACTTTGATGGCTTTTTCTGAGAGAACTTGGTCTGTGTGAGGAGGTAATAGGCAAAATTGGTATTCTCTTGCCTTACTGAGAAATTAAATGGATCACTCTGAAAAGTCTTGTTTACTGAGTATTCTTTACTGATCTCAGCCTAATTCAGAATGGTACTTGACAGTCAGCCAAACAGCTGGATACTGCCCACTGTGTCTGTATTGCCAAAATTGTCATTGCTTCTGGCCAAGGGATCTGAGCCTTTCAGCCCACACCACTCTAATACTGACAAATGTGACATAAGAGAAGTTAAAACATCCGCTATGAAATTCTATGAGTTTGGAAGAGAAAATAAAAAGAAAAAAGAGTTGTTGTAGAATCAGATATGTTTAACATTAAAGGTTCTCTTTTCTTTCTTTTTTTACTCCCCAGATTCCAAGTGGAGGACTCACAGAAATTTGCCGTAAACCTGTGTCCCCAGGACTCATCACCTCTGTATCTGACTGGCTGATTTCCATTGGTCTGCCTATGTATTCCAGCCTGCTCACAGAAGCAGGATTCAACACACTGAGCAAAGTGCCTTCTCTGTCACAAACTTGCCTTCAAAAAGCTGGCATCACAGAGGAAAGGCACATAAGCAAGCTCCTGGCAGCAGCAAGACTCTTCAAACCTCTTGATCCAGAGGCAATTTAACATGCTCAATAGTGTGACCTTGCCTGGTCGAGAATCCACTGCTTCTTCCTGCACCAGTATCGCTCTAATTACTTCACATAGCTAAAGGGATCAAGGAAGTGGCTCCCCAGGACAGGCAGATATCTTCTTCAAAGGATATGAAAGTCTTTGGCGACTGAAGGAGAAGAGAAGCAACCACCAGGTAACATAGATGTGGTACTTCCCTCCCCCCTCACGCCCATCTAAAGTATTCATATTTCATAACCTGCACAGGGTTGGCCTGAGAATCAGACAGCTTCACAGAATTAGGGGACCCTTGCATATTTTCCTCAAGTTTGTGAGAGTCATGCTAGTAATAGGTCTTTTGTACATCTAGGTTCCAGGTACCTGAAATCAGTCCTAAAGACCAGGTACAAATCATGGTGCAAATTCCAGTAGAAGCTGTTTGGCAAATGCCTTTTGTGTACTTTAGCAATCTAGAGCTAAACACAAAGCCCTCCCCAGTCATCTTTGCTGTTGCTTGGTGCAGGTCCCAGTTGCCACGAAGCCTTTAGCTAGGCTGAAGTTGATGGACTGAAATTAGTTTTCAGTGTGGTCCATCTCTGTCACTTCAATGCAACTAACCCACAGAGAGTCAGAAAGCTTCTTTTTATTTGTACAGTGCTGAAGTCATTTTTATAACTGCTTTCTAGCAATCAGCTTTTTATTTGCCTTAAAAATAAGCTTTTAAGCAGTTACCTAGTGTTCACTTCCCTGTATTCACATTTCCCAAGCCTTGTTTCAACCTGTCACACTTAAGTTGCATTTAGGGTGATTTCCAGCTGAAATAGCTTCTATAAAATGCCTCATCATAATACCTCCTGTGTTGTAGAGGTGCTTTTACAATGCAGGGTTATGCTAGGTTTCGGTTGTCAGGTTAACTCCTTGTTCACTACAGTCTGCATTTACTGTTGTTACTAAACTGTTCCAAGATATACTGCCTTGTATATATGTAACTGCTTTTCATTTTAATCATATTCTGTGTACTGTGTTATATTGTCAATCATTATGCTGCAGCTTTGACTTGGTATCCTGACCATATTGATTCCAAACAGTGGGTTTCTACAAATGAAAATTCACTTGCATTGAAAAAGCAAATTGTGTCCCATAGAAATCATTAGACCCAGTAATTCCATTGCATGGACAAGAAAATTCCCATATAGTCTTACGAATAACATTGTGATTTTTAGAGCAGTTGATATCCCTCACCACTGTATAATGTTACCTCTCACTGGAAAAGAGCATTTTTCTGGCAAATGTGATGAACCATTTCTCATGATGCAGTGATATATTTCTGCCTAACTCCATGTGAAACGTTCCAGTCACATATATGACTAATGACAGATTTTATTTTTCTATATTGGGTACACGTTTTATATACCAAATACAAATTATCATGAATAGCACATAACTAGCTGTTTCTTTGGGGTCTGTATATGGTGTGTCCTTCGGCTTCTTGTAGTGCAAAAGCTCCATGGAAGACAGAGCAAGCTTAGTCTGGCAGGCAAAAGGAGACAGTATAGAAACCTGGGCACAGGCCAGGATGTGTAGCTATTTCCAGTGTCAGTTCTGACATCAATTTACTGTATAAAACCAGACAAGGCACTTCACTGTTTGGTGCCCCAATTATCCCAGCCTCATACTGAGCTAATGACTCCTCCTGATAAAGTGCTCTCACACTGATGAATGAAAAAAAGTGGTTACTCCATGATTCCTTACTGTGTCTGGCCCTTTCATGGTCATGTTTTAAGCAGATAAATATGCATTTTACTACAGATGATAACTAATTTGCCTCCTGGTACAATTGATAGCTGTTAGGTTTGCTTCCCTCATTTCGTATTTCACCAGTGCATACCATCATATGAAGGCAACTAATTCACTGATGCAAGTTGAAATTGTTCTCAAGCAAAGCTCTGTAATATTCCCCCTGGTGTCTGATAAGCAGCATGTTCTGATATGACAGAATCAGCAGACATACTGCAGACATGTTTTGTACAGCTGGTGAAAACCTGGTGCAGCCTCACCTCGAGTCTGGTGTGCAGTTTTGGGTGCCAGAATATAAAAAAGACATTAAGCTATTGGGGAGCATGCAAAGGAGGGCCACAAGGATGGTGAAGGGTCTGGAGGGGAAGCTTTGTGAGGAACAGCTGAGTCTGTTCAGCCTGGAGGAGACTGAGGGCAGACCTTGTTGCAGTCTCAACATCCTCACGAGAGGAAGCAGAATGGCAGGTATTGATCTCTTCACTCTGGTGACCAGGGACAGGACCCAAGGAAATGGCACGAAGCTGAGTCAGGGGAGGTTTAGGCTGGATATCAGGAAGAGGTTCTTCACCCAGAGGGTGATGGGGCACTGCAACAGGCTCCCCAGGGAAGTGGTCACAGCACCGAGCCTGCCAGAGTTCAAGAGACATTTGGACAACATTCTCAGGTACATGGTGTGGCTCTTGGGGATGGTGCTGTGCAGGGCCAGGAGTTGGACTCGATGGGTCCCCTTTTNCATCCGCTATGAAATTCTACGAGTTTGGAAGAGAAAATAAAAAGAAAAAAGAGTTGTTGTAGAATCAGATATGTTTAACATTAAAGGTTCTCTTTTCTTTCTTTTTTTACTCCCCAGATTCCAAGTGGAGGACTCACAGAAATTTGCCGTAAACCTGTGTCCCCAGGACTCATCACCTCTGTATCTGACTGGCTGATTTCCATTGGTCTGCCTATGTATTCCAGCCTGCTCACAGAAGCAGGATTCAACACACTGAGCAAAGTGCCTTCTCTGTCACAAACTTGCCTTCAAAAAGCTGGCATCACAGAGGAAAGGCACATAAGCAAGCTCCTGGCAGCAGCAAGACTCTTCAAACCTCTTGATCCAGAGGCAATTTAACATGCTCAATAGTGTGACCTTGCCTGGTCGAGAATCCACTGCTTCTTCCTGCACCAGTATCGCTCTAATGACTTCACATAGCTAAAGGGATCAAGGAAGTGGCTTCCCAGGACAGGCAGATATCTTCTTCAAAGGATATGAAAGTCTTTGGCGACTGAAGGAGAAGAGAAGCAACCACCAGGTAACATAGATGTGGTACTTCCCTCCCCCCTCACACCCATCTAAAGTATTCATATTTCATAACCTGCACAGGGTTGGCCTGAGAATCAGACAGCTTCACAGAATTAGGGGACCCTTGCATATTTTCCTCAAGTTTGTGAGAGTCATGCTAGTAATAGGTCTTTTGTACATCTAGGTTCCAGGTACCTGAAATCAGTCCTAAAGACCAGGTACAAATCATGGTGCAAATTCCAGTAGAAGCTGTTTGGCAAATGCCTTTTGTGTACTTTAGCAATCTAGAGCTAAACACAAAGCCCTCCCCAGTCATCTTTGCTGTTGCTTGGTGCAGGTCCCAGTTGCCACGAAGCCTTTAGCTAGGCTGAAGTTGATGGACTGAAATTAGTTTTCAGTGTGGTCCATCTCTGTCACTTCAATGCAACTAACCCACAGAGAGTCAGAAAGCTTCTTTTTATTTGTACAGTGCTGAAGTCATTTTTATAACTGCTTTCTAGCAATCAGCTTTTTATTTGCCTTAAAAATAAGCTTTTAAGCAGTTACCTAGTGTTCACTTCCCTGTATTCACATTTCCCAAGCCTTGTTTCAACCTGTCACACTTAAGTTGCATTTAGGGTGATTTCCAGCTGAAATAGCTTCTATAAAATGCCTCATCATAATACCTCCTGTGTTGTAGAGGTGCTTTTACAATGCAGGGTTATGCTAGGTTTCGGTTGTCAGGTTAACTCCTTGTTCACTACAGTCTGCATTTACTGTTGTTACTAAACTGTTCCAAGATATACTGCCTTGTATATATGTAACTGCTTTTCATTTTAATCATATTCTGTGTACTGTGTTATATTGTCAATCATTATGCTGCAGCTTTGACTTGGTATCCTGACCATATTGATTCCAAACAGTGGGTTTCTACAAATGAAAATTCACTTGCATTGAAAAAGCAAATTGTGTCCCATAGAAATCATTAGACCCAGTAATTCCATTGCATGGACAAGAAAATTCCCATATAGTCTTACGAATAACATTGTGATTTTTAGAGCAGTTGATATCCCTCACCACTGTATAATGTTACCTCTCACTGGAAAAGAGCATTTTTCTGGCAAATGTGATGAACCATTTCTCATGATGCAGTGATATATTTCTGCCTAACTCCATGTGAAACGTTCCAGTCACATATATGACTAATGACAGATTTTATTTTTCTATATTGGGTACACGTTTTATATACCAAATACAAATTATCATGAATAGCACATAACTAGCTGTTTCTTTGGGGTCTGTATATGGTGTGTCCTTCGGCTTCTTGTAGTGCAAAAGCTCCATGGAAGACAGAGCAAGCTTAGTCTGGCAGGCAAAAGGAGACAGTATAGAAACCTGGGCACAGGCCAGGATGTGTAGCTATTTCCAGTGTCAGTTCTGACATCAATTTACTGTATAAAACCAGACTAGGCACTTCACTGTTTGGTGCCCCAATTATCCCAGCCTCATACTGAGCTAATGACTCCTCCTGATAAAGTGCTCTCACACTGATGAATGAAAAAAAGTGGTTACTCCATGATTCCTTACTGTGTCTGGCCCTTTCATGGTCATGTTTTAAGCAGATAAGTATGCATTTTACTACAGATGATAACTAATTTGCCTCCTGGTACAATTGATAGCTGTTAGGTTTGCTTCCCTCATTTCGTATTTCACCAGTGCATACCATCATATGAAGGCAACTAATTCACTGATGCAAGTTGAAATTGTTCTCAAGCAAAGCTCTGTAATATTCCCCCTGGTGTCTGATAAGCAGCATGTTCTGATATGACAGAATCAGCAGACATACTGCAGACATGTTTTGTACAGCTGGTGAAAACCTGGTGCAGCCTCACCTCGAGTCTGGTGTGCAGTTTTGGGTGCCAGAATATAAAAAAGACATTAAGCTATTGGGGAGCATGCAAAGGAGGGCCACAAGGATGGTGAAGGGTCTGGAGGGGAAGCTTTGTGAGGAACAGCTGAGTCTGTTCAGCCTGGAGGAGACTGAGGGCAGACCTTATTGCAGTCTCAACATCCTCACGAGAGGAAGCAGAATGGCAGGTATTGATCTCTTCACTCTGGTGACCAGGGACAGGACCCAAGGAAATGGCACGAAGCTGAGTCAGGGGAGGTTTAGGCTGGATATCAGGAAGAGGTTCTTCACCCAGAGGGTGATGGGGCACTGCAACAGGCTCCCCAGGGAAGTGGTCACAGCACCGAGCCTGCCAGAGTTCAAGAGACATTTGGACAACATTCTCAGGTACATGGTGTGGCTCTTGGGGATGGTGCTGTGCAGGGCCAGGAGTTGGACTCGATGGGTCCCCTTTTGTAGCTCAGTATTTTCTATGATTCTAAAAAAAAAAAAAAAGAAAAAAGTTTAAAAAATTAAGTGGTTTTATAATAATTATTATTTTTCTCTTGTTCCTCTCTGAGGCTTACATGGTGACTATCAGTAAGCAGGAGATGGAAAGAGTACTGAGACTTCCTGGGATTGCTGGGAGGGACCAGAACAGAGTAGAAGTGACAGCAGTTATTATCGGAGCAAGGGAAAAGTCCAAGCTGACTATAGCAATAAAATAGGAAACAAATTTCCTCGTGTTGCAAGGGAAGACAAGTCATATAATGAAGCTCTCCCATATTAATCACTTTCCCCTCTCAATAACGGAAGGAGAATTATGGGAATAAGCTGAACCTGTTTGCCAAATTCTCTTTGTAAATCCATACCTTTTAAATGATTATGTGACCCAGGGAGACCAAATCACACCCATCAGGGCTGGAGTGAGCAGTTTGAGATTTATGAGTTTTAATATTTGTTTTGTTTTCTTTTAAAGACTGTGCTTCGTGGTCTTACTTGAATTACAATTTTAGTTTATATTCTAATCTAAAAAAAGCCTTAAGCTTCTCAGTGTTTGAGCTTCCCTGCTGTGGTTTCAGTGACCTGTGGCATTCCCCCAAGCAGGTGAGGTGGTGCATTATGAGAGCCATAACCTCTTGAATCTTCTTGCAACCCTTCAGTGCTCTAAGTAAAAGTTCACTCATTAACTCTTGAGAAGCACAGAAGAAACCTGCTGCTGGAATCCTCATCTGCTCTGCTCAGGCTCACCATGTTAAATATCTATCCATTGTATCTTAGTAACTCAATCAGCTATTTAACAACAGAAGCAGCAAGCCCAAAATATTACCAAATGCCATCATAATCCTATGCTTTCATCAATAACCTGCTGTTGCTACCCAGATGGCAATTCCCTGTGCTCTTATATGAGCCTGGCTGTGGATGCAGACTGGGAGCATGATCAGAAGCATTAAACATTGCATTATTCAAACAGGCCATCATCTCTAAGAGCAGCAATAGTGGTCGATTCACCAAGTCACAGCTGTGCAGTTGTACTGTATTATTTTTAGAATAAATAATACTTTTGGTCCAAGATACTTTTATCATTAATTGACACCCTTTGGGGAATCAAAACTGTCAAGCAAGTTATGTAACAACTAACAAAGTTGCACTTTCTGTATATGAAATCAATATTTAAATAACTTATTTTTCTCCATTTGCTGTTCTTAAATGATGTAAGTAGCTGTAATATACCAGTACTCAATATGTCCTGCAGTTTGCTTCAACCCAAGAAAGCTGTGTATTGTAAAGAAAAAAAAGCGAAAACAAAATATGAATGTGTAAAGATTATTGTGCTGTTTCATTTAGCAAAAAAAATGGTTGACAAAAGGGTTTTCCTGTGTATCAAAACTTGTCTATAATTATATGTCATACTGTTCATAGATAAAAAGTAAATAAATTTCCATGGTCTCTCTCCTTTTTTTTGTTGTTTTTAATTTTGCTAACAGACCCTCTATTTAGTGTTTGGTAGTGGTGCCCAGTGATTTAATTTTTTTGATTGTATCTTGGGCCCTCAACCTGTAGCCTGTAGTTCCTCTCCTTGTAAGCACTCTCAACACATCTACAGCAGGAGAAAAAGGTTTAAAACATTTAAAATATTGAAAGCCCTGGTAATACAGGACTAGAAGCAGCTGTTAAATTATGATATGATGTGAATCAGCACTGTCCAAACTTTGTCTGTTATATCCTGTGAATGTCCAGCTGCTGGACTCAGCGAGATACGTGTGAGAGGTCTCCCAGGTCTCCCCTTGGGAGCTCTACCACTTTGCAATGGAATAATTAATAATTGGTGGACCCAGAGAAGGGGCCCATGAGTGCAATGCTGTGGAGTTGCAGTTACAGCTCTTGCCTGCCAGGAGGGATTTCAGACCTGGTTTTCAAATGCAGCTGTGCTTCGTTTGGCTGGCGAGGTGCTGTAACTCCTGAGCAATCAGGTAATGTCTCCAGTCTGTAATAAGATGCCAATGTCCAGGGTTTGGGGCAACGGAGCCTTGGGACATGACTCTTGGCACTTCCAGCTCACTTGAGTAACTTCTTGCTTACTGTTTTGCGTTGGTCTGGTTAAATTTGCTGTGGAATTAATGGGTATGCTTAGCTGCCTAACAGCGTGCTGCCAGCTCCTCGTGGCAGCAGCTGGAAGTTAACCCTTTGTGGATTTAGCCCCAAGGAACGAGGCGGGGCTGTGTCTGCACGAGTTGTCGTTAACCGGAAGCTGAACTCAGGAAACGACGTAAAGAGGAAAACAAAAAAAAAAAATGTTTTGGGCTGGGTCCAGGCAGCTGAATCTTCGGCTCCCCTGGGGCAGTGCTCCCGTCAGCCCTGGACGAGGTGGCGAGCATTCCGTGGGAATAATGAGGGCGGTGAGGGCTGCGGGCGCTCCGTGCGCTCTGCGGGGCCCTGAGGGCGCTCGGGCGGCAGAGGGCGCCGCGCCGCGGGCAGCGCGGGCGGCTGGCGCCGGGACAGGCTGTTTCCAAGGGTCTCTCAAGAAACAAAACAGAAATAAAAACAAAACAAATACTGCACAACGTGAAAAGGCAGGGCGCTTGCCATTTCTGCAGCTGGAAGGAGTATTGCTTCTCTTCCAAGATTGCTGTGGTCCAGGATTGCATTGGGAGCAGCTGAAACACAAAGCCCCCATCTATTGCTCTCAGCATTTTGCTGCTGTGTTTGATCCAAATGTGTGCTAACCACAGTAGCTGCTGCCAAAACCAAACACCGCCACCCCCCAACACATACGTACCTATCCTTATTCTAAAAGTTCTCTTTCCATGTGTATTTGCACCAGAAAAAGAGATATGGGAGAAACGTGCTAAAAATTCTTGCTGCTAATACTTAGAAAAAGAAACTTTATGCCTGAGCAGAGGGTTCACGTGTAAGCCCATAGAGACTTAAAAACTATGAATGTAATGTTACTTGTACGACCAGAGCTACCTCAGGAGTCCACTAAAGGTTAATCCTTTAACATTCAGGAAGCAGTACAAAACAAGTGGTGTGACTCTTGGGGATGGTGCTGTGCAGGGACGGGAGTTTGACTCAATGATCCTTGTGGGTCCCTTCCAACTCAGCATATTCTGATTCTGTTATTCTTATTAGTTCTTAGCCTTTCCCTTTTGTAGGCACTACATGAATGGACATCATTATTGTTTCTTTCAATTCTGCAACACAAGTAGTCTATGCTGAGCTTGCACCTGCATGACTGTGCTTGCAGGTGTAAGTGTACTGCTGATGTTCAAGTCCTGACCCCAAAGTTCTGATATTACCGAGATTCTGTCATTTCCAGTGGGTTTGGGCCTGACTCCAAGCAGAAGAATTTTTGCACACATAAATGAACTTACTAATATTCTACACCAAAAAGACACCAAGCCCTCTTTAAAAAATTTTCAGGACATTTATAGAATTAGTATTCTTCCAGAAAGAGTCAGACTAGAACAAAGCCATAGGTCTTATTTCAAAGGAATATTGTTGCTTGGCCTGCTGCTGTTGAAGTTAATGGAAAATATAGGTGCCTACAGTCAAACAGAAAGACACCTGGTGGGATTAGCTGCTTCCAAGACTAGACAGGTTTGCATAGGAGAGAAAGGTGAGTTGGGATTACAATTTTGCACTTTAAACAGCTGTGTTGTTTATTGAATCTGCTTAAGCTCACCATCTATGAGACGAGTCCTGCATAGGCTTGGAGGTTCTGGACTTGGCGCTCCCGAGGCAGATCCCATCCCAGGTAGGCAGAGCCCTTTGCATCCCTGACAGGTTCTACATTCCTTACGACATTATGCATATGCTATTCTGAAATTCCCAAAAGTTGCATTTTTTTCATTTAGCCACAAAATGCATACACAGCTGTGCAAGTTTGTGAAAACAAGACCGGTGTTTATGTCTGCAAATCCTGCCTTTTTTTTTTCCCCCTTTTTTTTTGGCTTTTTTTTTTTTTTTTTTCTCTTTGGCTCACCTGACTCCTGTGGTAATGAATATATACTCACCATGTACTGTAAAAGGAGGTTAGGAAGTTACAATTGTTTCTTTTTAATGTTTTACTGAAGCATGACTAAGCTGTTAACTAATACTAGCATTCACTTTTAAAGTTCTGATTTAAGTGGCTCCATTTGCACTTAGCCAAATGACAAAAGCACCACCATTTCTCTGCCTCAAAGAGTGGAACTGGATTGTCTCTCTGGCAAGTTCAATGTTGATTAGAAAGATCCATGCAATGCCACCTCAACCCTGTGGTGAGCTGTTCCTGTACAGCACTAGCAGTGACAGTAGCCTGTCGTCCACTCTGATGTCCAGAGTCCTCATTGGAATGAAGTTGGTAGTGAGAGCTAAGGTTAGTTCAACTTGCAGATGTGCTCAGGTCCTAGCAATCCTACAAAGCCAAAAACTAAATGAATTTGCAATCCTGTGGACCACCTACTATACCCTGAGGTGTGAGCAATTTTATAGCTGGCACTGGCTATCTGAAAGCAAGATCAGTGATGCTCCTGAGCACACGGACACTACAGGCAAACACTACATATCTTTTTGTTTTCTTTTAGCAACACTGAATTGCCTGCCATCCACAGGAGCTGCTGCATGAGTAAGACCACATTTGCTGGGAGTGAGAAGGAGGATTGCCCCCCGCCGCCTCCCACTGCGATCAGATCTGCTGCTGTTACAGAGCAGCACAGGCTGCTCTTGCTTATGAACATCAAAGCATGAGCATCATTGTAGGTGTTTTGGATTTGGAGCAGTGCAATTTCTGAAGAGCAGAAGAATGGCTTAGATCAATTCAATTACACAAATAAGCGCTTACGTGCTTAATAAAGTCATCTAATGAAATGAGAGATGCGAGGCTCTCTCATTCCATTAAACCTCTTCCCTTTGAGAGAGACTTTTTTTTTTTTATTTAGAACATGCCTTGGGACCAACCGCTGCCTTCTCAGTTTTCTTCTCCTCAGCCTGATGACAAAGTGAGGAAGGGTTTCAGGCTGCTTTCTAACACACATGTGAGTGTGAGTCAAAAATTTGCTTTTTGGCACAGGAAAACCTCTGGAAGGCATTCAAAAACTTGTTTGTTTTCTTTTTTGTGTGTGTGTGTCTATTTTAGCAATTTTGTCAGTTGTGTCTTGCTTCAAGAATATGGGAGGCTTCTACCTGAGTCTGTGAGGATTCATGCAAATTCACATCATGAGCAATGGCCCAATCTCCCACGCAATGCCTGTCCATGTGTGGCTATGTCTCCCCTGGAGCTGACAGGTATCTGCAACAAGGTGTTTTTCACCTTGCAGGCAAAGCTTCAGAGTTGTTTCATGCCCAGGAACACATAAACAAATTTGCCTGTGCTTGTCTGCGTACACAGTAAAGCAAGATTCAGCCTCACTCCTTGCATCCCTGTGAGCTGCATCCTGCTGCCTTCTCCTGTCATGGTACATGTTTGGCCTGTGAGAAGACCAAAGCCAAGGTTTTGTCAAGTTCTGGTCGTTGTTTGGCGCTCACTTAGGAGTGTGCAAAAACAAAAGTGGCTTGTGATGCCCTGTGCAAGCAGCCCAAGAGGTCTAAGTGGCCTGGTGAAAATACACTTAACACTGCACTGTTCTGGTGAATACCTCCTCAGGGCCTCACAAAGATCCCAGCTTCAGCTGGGAAAGGGAGGCAAGACAACAAACCAGTGAGCTGGAGACCCTCCATGCTGGTGACTATTTCTGCTCATCTTTCCAGATACATCTACTTTGCTGAGAACTTTTGTAAAGTTTTGTGAATTCAAGATGCTGTTTGGAGAAGAGAAACTCAATTCAGTCAGGAGATTGAGAAAGCATCCATGCCAGATGCACTCCTTAATTCTGAGAAATACTGCTTTTACTGGGAGCATTGAGTCCTGAGGCACAAGCAGTGAAAGGCATAGAAAAGCAAGAAGTTTTAGTGGCTAACAGTGAAATCCTACAGGCACTGTCTTCTTGATGTAAGTGAAGTAAATCTAGATAAATTCTACTTAGAGCAAACAGCAAAGATCTGTCAGGTTGCACCCTGAAACTTGTGCAAGGTTTTCACAGTAGAAAATATTTCATTTCTCTTATTTGTTCTCTGTTATTTCCAATATCAGCCCCAATAGGGTCCCTTACCTCTGTTTAATCCTGCATGTGCTGGGGGAATAACATTTCCAGGCTGTGTCTCTCTTCTTCCTTCATGCCCTCCCAAGGTGTGCCTGAATCACCCAAGCATGGCAGTCCCTCCGAGCAGCCAAAGTGAAAATCCGTCTCTGGCACGTATTTGCTCTGGCTGCATTAAGGGCACAGGAGGAAGGAAAAGGGATCAGCCAGCTCATGGAACGGCTGAGGCGGTAGTGGGGCTTACTGGGAAAGACAAGAGGGAAAGAAGGAAGGGCTGGATGAAGAAATTAGTGGAAAGCTGATGAATGTCTTAAAAAAAGAGCAGCATTTCTTACCTTCTGGCAACACAGAGGTCTTCCAATTCTGAGGCATATATTTGGTGTGAATTAGGCGAGGTTGTGCCTTGCCTTATTATGCATTCAGTAAGTTAGTTTAAGCATATATTTTTAAAGGAGGAACTTCTTAAAAATATATGAGGAATTTAAGGACAAGAAGAAAGTTCTCATTTATTTCCACTTGTGGGAACTACCTCCTGTTCTCCCCCGGAAGGGGCATCTCTTGGCTCAGGACAATTACCACTGGACAAAGTGAGATATCAGGCTCTCGCTGTGGGCTGCTGTTCTGTGTTTCTGTGCTGTTCTGAGCAGGCTGTGGCTAACTCTGAATTGCAACATCCAATTCATCCTTCCTCACACATAGCAGTGGGAACATGAAAGAGATTGCTAGTTTTCCCAGACATACACTTTCTGCTCACTGGCTTAACCTATAAAGGAAGCAGCTGCTACAAGGTTTGTCACCACCTTTGCATCAATTACATCTAAAACCCAGGGGCTTTTTAAAAACCAACCAAACAAAACCCAAATGATGACAGCAGACCAAATAAGCAGCCCCACTCTTGTTGCTAGTGAGCCAATTAACAAAAAAACCAGTGTGAGCCTCTGTGAGCCACATTTGAACAGGAACTCTTCCACCTGCTGCCATTATCTCCATCCCATGGAAACCTGCGGTTTCCTCCAAGCTCCAGCTTGATTCAAGGTGGAGTGCAAATAGTAACTGATGGCTGGTACATGGGTCTGAAAATGAAAACTGTTCTGCAGGGCTGCTGCTTTCATCTCTGTTACAAAAGGGTCAAATTTTTTGACAGAGGGCCATTTTTGCCCCTATCAATCCATACTTTTAGAAATCACAAAGCTTCAAAACATGCATAAACGAAGTGATGAAGAAAGCCTGTGAGGACTCAGAGATATTAGCAAAATACACTTGAACCTCTGTTGATTCCCTGCCTTCCCTTCACTTTGTTGCTTACTGACTTGTCACTCTCTTCCACAGAAGGATGTGTCCTACCTCTCTCCAGGTAACCTCGCTGGACTATGGGTCTCCCTGCCTGTGCAGCCCTGAGCTGGGACACAGCCATGGGATGATGAGGAGCACTTCAGCCATCCCTGTGTCATGCAATGCACAGCTGGTGCCAACCTCCCTGATCTCCCTTCTGCTTCCCCTAAACCCATATCTCCCCTAGCTCCCTGCTCTGAAGGGAAATACCACCACTTGCACCCACCCCAAACTCTACAGAAGGCTCTGGTGATGTGGGCAAGTGGGACAGGTGAGTAGCCAGGCTGGCAGCTGAGGTAGGGTTTGTGCCAAATCCGACATATTCTGTAGGTTTGATCTTCCAGTGACAACCCCGGAAATGTCCCTGGAGCAATGTAAATGAGCAGACAAGGCACAGAGACTCTGTGACACACAGTTGCCTTCTGGAGAAAGGGTCGTACAGA
The DNA here is from genome assembly GCA_013398055.1 of Ifrita kowaldi. Lineage (NCBI taxonomy): Eukaryota > Metazoa > Chordata > Aves > Passeriformes > Cinclosomatidae > Ifrita > Ifrita kowaldi. The sequence goes on from VZRS01014842.1 coordinate 1,409,538, forward strand.
AATGAGAGAATTCAGGGAGTTCAGTACAATCTTTTCTTAAACACAAGAAATACAACATTTCGAGAGCAAAACTTCCAAATGGGAAGATACCAAAATTTATAATTTTACCTCCCAAATCTTCTAAAAATCTGTGTAAGAGGCATAACTTAAAAAAACAAGCAGCCATTAAAGACATTAAAATTTTACCCTGCTCTGAAAGTCAGTGCCATTTCCACATTCACTTCTCAAGTCTTATTTGTTCTGGTCTTGTCTCATGCTGACCATCAATATAATAAAACGCTGTGATTGAATGATTCACTTGGATAAACTTTGCTATCCAAAGCTGGACTTAGAATATATAACTAAAGCCCCCACAGACTTGTACACAGAGAAGTGTCTCCACATGACTGTTTTATTGGCCAAGTGCTGGATTGCCATCTACTGGAGAGTAACGAAATAAAATCCGATAAACAGCTATTTCATAGTGAGGGAACTATGTTGTCTGCATTTTTGGCTTTAACTTTCCCTGCTTCTGTACAATTAATACAAGTCTGTGATGGCGTATAAAGTTGTTTCTCTGTTATGGTAAGCAGCTTCTGGTCTTCACTATCTTCAATGTTAGACTGCATATTACTTTTAGAACGAGGCACTTGAAAAGTTTTTTAAAAGGTTTCTTCAAAATAAGCATATATAGTCCATTTAAAGCTGGAATTACTGGATAAGCAGCAAGTAAAAATGTTGCTAAACATTAAAGTTTTCTTAGTTCTGATCTGCTGTATTTGTGTGACCTTTGATTTCTTGCACTTGTAAGAATGGTTACTGGATAGCTAAATAGAACTACTACTGAGAGATAAAACTACTGCTGGTGGAATTTATGCCAATGGCAAATTCAAGTGAAATATTTAAGGCTTTCTCCCCCTGTCTATCTCCTTTTGTCTGTGAAATGAATCTGTATATTTAAGCCTATTAATATACAGTAATCTCTTGCTGCCTTCCATTTACTTTTCTTAAAGATCATAAAGCCAAATGCTCTTAGAAGGTGGAGAAAAGAACGATTACAATTTGTGGTACAGCCTCAACTCACACTACCAAGTGCACTACAACTGCCTTGATTAGCTGAATGTTCTTCCTCTAGGATGCTCCTCTCATTCACTGCAGAACTTGATCCTGTCCAGGTGGCAGATTTAAAAGATGGGGGAAAAATAAATCTATAGGACTGTGGACTAGGTTACTGAGGAAGTTTGGGGCAGATATCAAATGAGGCAGGGAAGTACAATAAGAGCAAGAATGGTTTCATGGCTGTGTCAGTTGAGGCTGGTTTGAGTCATGCTTGTAACAGAAAATAGGAAAAAACCCCAGATGCTTTTTTTAAAAAGACAGATGAAGATTACTGAAAAGTCATCTGTATTTCAAGAGGAACGAACTTCAGCCACCACAGCTCTTCTGAGTCCTTCCACACGCCCACATGCCTGCCTCCTGCCCATGTTCCCTTTGATGATCTTGTGTTTTCACTCCCCCTTTTCTCCTCATCACCTCTCCCTGCTCACCTTGGCATTAGATCATCTGTTGAGGTGCTTGTTCCAGTCCGTTCCTCTCTGTTGAATACCACGGCTCGGAGTGTTTCACTCAGGGCAACTCGCTCACTGCTGCTGAGGCTCAGCTGGCGCAGCGGGAGAAGCACATTTTGGGGAACATCCCATCCAGATCCTGCAGTGTTGTGGCAAATCTGTTGAACAGATTCATGTGGTGCACAGTGGCTGCAGCCAGCATTGAGACTCACTTTGACCTGGACCATTCTCAGTGCAAAATAATTTAAATCTTCTCATCATTTAACTGTAAACATTTTAGCAAGTAAGCAAACAGAAAGGATGAGACCCAGGCTTTGCCAGTAGCTGTGATCCTAAAGCAATGAGGTAGTAAGTGCTCAGTGAGAGGAGTAAGTACAGTTGAGGGATTATTGTTATTGTTGCTATTATATAATTTTCCCTAAATTTTTTTCTGAAATGGTTGAATGAATTTTCTTTCAGGAGGAAGCAGATCAGTCTACAGCTTAAGCAGGCAAGTCCAGCCTCCCAGGACTGGACACTAATACTTATTAGAGTGGTGTTTATCCCAATAATTTGGAGATTTCTCTTTCAGGAGTAAGTGCATCTCTCCTAGTCTCCTTTCCTTGAAAACAAAGCACATTTTATTCTCTGCATCTCATACTATAACATCATCTGACTTTTGCAGCAACCCTTAAGACAAGGGTAAATCTCAGTGTTGAGCAATGTGTGGCTGAAAGGAAAAGAAAACAAATCAGTTTGCTATTAGTGCAGTTATCCTCCAAGCTCCAAGTCAGGTGATCAGTCTATTGGCTCAATTTTCTGTGCAGCAGTTTGGATATTTTTCCATTTTGATGAGACTGTATTTCTTGAAAACAGAGACAAAAAGCCAAATGGGGTGGGGAGCTGGGGACGTTTCCAAGCAGCTCTGAGAGACAGCGTGGAAGAGACAGAAATGTCACAAATAATAGTTTATTTCTTTCTTCTAGTAACATTTCTGAGTGGCATCAAAAAAAAAACCAAAAAAAGTCTCCAATTCAATAGTCTCCAAGTCTCCAAGTCTCCTGTCATTCAATATCACTGCATGTAGCTCTGTGAAAGCCCTTTTATTTGCTTCTTGTGGCTCCTACAAGAACCAGGAACACGTTAGCCAGCCATGCATGCCCACTGTCCCACCACCTGAGTGTCTCCCTCCAGCCCAGGTGTGCAGGCCAGGGCTGGCACATCTGGCAGCTCAGTCAGAGCCCCATTAGCCACCAGGTTTGATGGAAAGGTGCAAAACTGAGGGAAGTCCCATGTCTGCTAGAGCACCTCCCTGTCCTCAGATCTTAGAATCTGGGCTTAACAGCAAATTATCACTGTCTTGATTTTGTGTCTTGCTGCAGGGGCTACTTTATATTTGTCTGAAAATGAGTGTTTATGTTGTCCTTGCCTCAGCCTGAATCAGCTCATACCTCCCTCTGTGGTAGAGATGGGAAAGCAATTCACCTGGATAGCCAGCTGTGCCTTGCAGAAGCTGAAGCATCTTGCAGAAGGGGCAAGAGAAGGAGACGTCTGTGAACTACTTTTTGCAAAAGCTTTTAATCACCTTACTCAGAGACTGCAGCCAAGCCTACATGTCATTCCTTTAAGTTTTGTTACTTTCTCTTTATAGCAACAAAACATACTGATATTCTTCTATATACTTCCACAGACTGCCCTGAACTAAGGCATTTATTTCTCCCATCCTGATCCATAAAAATGATAAACCAACCTATTGCTGGCCCTGGCATATATCTTGATATAATTACCCAAGCATGGGTTGGTTGGTTAGTTGGTTGGTTTGTTTGTTTGTTTGTTCTGTGCATCCTTTGCCTTCTTGAGGACAAGAAGACAGACTTTTCCCACCTAAAATATGCATATTCATCCTTTTTTATGCACAAATAATACTACCCTGTAGCTATCCTCCTCTAATTCTTCCAGGGGCTCCAATGACCCTACCCACTTTCTTTTTGGCTACTATAGCTACTGTCATTATCCCCACACTCAGTACTTTCCCTTCAGAGTATTAACCCTATTTTAGCCTCAACTGTCTTAAAAATTAACTTTATGAAGTTCCTGCCCCTGATATCTGCCCCTTTTCTTTCCCATTCATAGCACTACCATCGAGGCTGCCCCTGCCTTCCTCGTGCCTTTGGAGGTGTGCCTCTTTCAGGGGGATGTGCTTTGGGCAAATCTTGCTCTGTGCTAGGGCAAATCCGGGAGTGCCTTGGCACAATTGGAAGAGTCCAAGAGGACATTTCTGGGCTTGCTGTGAGGCAAAAGTGGGTCCCAGCGAAGCAGTGAGGACATTGTTCTTTCAGTTGTCTGAGTTAACAATATTTAATTGAGTAACTGCCTTCCTAACTTAAAAGCTGGGGAGTTTGCATGTTTACCTATACCTTACCTACACCTACTGAATGCCATTAAGGCCACTGCTATCCCAGAAAATGTGTCAGAATTGGATTCAGCACAGGATGAGGACAGGGACAGTCAGTGCAGCACAGCTTTCCTATGAAGAGAGGCTAAATAGCCCTGAGGTCTGAACGGAGAGACTGATGCAGGATGGGATGAAGAGCAGTGAAGTGATGATGGCCAGGAAAAATGTGAATGGAGAACAGTTTGCTCAGGGTCTTCACAATGCGGTGAACAACTGATACTAGATCAGCGAAAGGAAATAATTGTTCATGACTGTGGAGTTATATTGTGGTGTTGTTTACAGCAAACTGCTTCAGAGGCCACAAGAATTAATGAATTGAGGAGATTGTGGAATTTAGCTTTGTTTATGGCTGCTAAAAAGATTATGGTGTGAGTGCAGGCTTTACTTCAGGACATACTTAAACCACAAAGGGCTGGAAGAGTGTACAGGGGAAAGGGTTTCATACTCTTTCCACAAACATAGTCAAGATGCATCTGAAGAAAGGATACTGGGATGAATAAACCCTTAGTCTGACCTAACACTACTGTTCTGATGTTAAGGAATTTGGGAGACTTACTGGAAGACTGGAAGGTGCAGCTTGTGCTTCCTTCCTTGTATCTCATTTTTTCCACAGTTAGGACTAATGGTAACAACATGGATTTAGCCACAGTGGTCAAATATGAGGTCACTTTTCTTTTGCCTAAGAGCAATCTGCAGTACCTCAAATCCCAGCTTAATTGTCCAGAACCCTGTAAGAATTGAAATTGAATAGGAAAGGGGCTTTCCATTAAAAACTGAGCAGCTCAGTACTGTGCTACCCTACAGGAGGTCTCAAACTTCAACAGTTGCCAACAGCAGCAGCTGAAGAATGATCTCTCCTGGCTGACACCCCATTTTCATATACAATTTATGGAGCTTAGTGTTAATATATGGCCATAAACAGATGCTTCATTTCTCCTCACGCGATAATGAAGCTTGTGACAAAGCCAAGAGTACTTGATGAGAAGGAAAGGAAGCAGAAGTGTTTTCATTGTAAGGGCCACCTCACCACAGGGAGACTTTGGTGAATTAAGCACCTGCACAGTGGCTGACATAAATGGGGTTCAAAAGCTGTCTTTGACCTTCCACCCTTTCCTTCCAGCTTTCCACTGATGCCTCACAAAGTGGGAAACAGGGAAACTATCCATGCCATTTAGTCCAGACAAATTCCAGATACCTCTTTTCTCACTGTTATTCCAATTACTAATTTTTCAGGGAAGAAACAACTACAGCAGACATGGCCAGACACCCAGCACCTCTCTGGGAAAGGCTGGGGGCTGCCACAGCTTGGAGGGGGAAGCCTGGTGGAGCATCCTCAGCACTGGCAGCCAGTCCACTGTGCTTGCTGGTCCCTTCTCCAGCAAGTCCTCCTGGTACACGCTCCTCCAGGCTCTGCTTTGCCACCATTCCCAACAAATAAACAGCTCTTTGCAACCCCCAAAGCCCACACTCACCACCCACACCCTGCATGCTGGAGTCTGCTCCCTGCCGTTGTTTCCTACAGGGAAGCGGCTAAAGATCCCTCCGCCAGTGCCACGTTTTTCCACGAATAGGGCCTGTTGTGATTAAGTATGTGCACACGAGGGAGTTTTCCAAGCTTGAGCAATCCATCTGGCAGCAGCACGCACCGCTATAAGATTCGTTCCTGCAGCACAGGACCGAGAGCTGATTTAATTGCATTAGTCACCACCAGCAGTACCGCTGATCTTGGACCCAGAGTGCTGGCTGGCCAGCGAGCCTCATGGTTATTTTAACTTTGTTTGTTTGACCTTTCCAGTGGTCCAGGCCCCTCGAGGAGCTGAAGAATGCTTCATCCCCCGCTGTTGCCTCTGAAATGCAGAGCAGCCAGGGCCAAGTGTTAAGCTAAATATCAGGATGCACAGGCTGAGTAATGGTTCATCTTCATGAGGGGAAAATTTGCCTCTTACTGACTGACTTTAAAGAAACCAGTTTTAGAACAGTGATTGAATTTGACGGGAAAGAAGGAAATTCAGCTGGCTGATGTTTATTGCTCTGAGGATCATTAAATATTTCTTTGTCTTGTTTATTAGCTGTCAGATTTCTTTACAGGCAAATAAATTCACAGATCTGCAGCACAGAACCAAAACCTGACATTTAGAGCCAGATTCAAGTCTTCACAAAGTTTGTGAGCATTCAACTTGTTATCCACTGATTCAAGCAGGATATAAAGAAAGAAACTGAAAAAGTCATGCCCTGGGAGAAAGTTTTGAAAGTCCAGCAGGGCTCTCTCTTTCAGGTAGATCATTCAAAGATACATATTGTGTATCTAAAACTGTTACTTGCTGTGATTCCTAACACTGTAGACAAAGTGTTGCACAAGTTTAAGTAAGCCTCCAAATAATATTTCTAAAAAGCTGTTTACTGCCAGACCATTATTTTTTTAACCTCTTGAGCCAAACTCTCTCAAACTGCACAGCATCTGGGGAGGAAATTATTGCTCAAACTGCCAATGTCAAGACAGATGCCAGATGAACTTAGCTGTGTAGCAGTGATATCTCATTCATTGCTGTCTGAACAGCACACTCGTCCTGGACTCCTGTGCTCCTCACCTTCCAGGAGAGCACTTGTCAGAGCTGAGCTGACACAAGAATTTGTACCTAAGGAGCCATAACACAACTTGGCTTAATTTGGGAAGATTTACCATTACTCCTCTCATCAACTGGATTACTGCTGCATGGCAGGTTGAAACGAAGAGAAATCTGTAAGGAATTTACACCAAATGATCTGTAGAACTGTGACACTAACACACAAGTCTTATAGAAATAAGAATAAAATAGATAAAATGTATTAAATGATACCTGATATTATGCAACTCCATACCCTATAGAGTTTGAAAGACCACCAGAAAACCCATAAATCTGATAGCCCAAAACAGGCTACTACAAGAATCAGATCTCTGTTTAAATGATCATTTTTATCACAATATCTTGGTAAATTTTGACAGTTTATTATTTTTAAAAGAACTCACACCACTGAGTTTTGAGGATGACAATGATGATCTAAATGTCCTAGTGGGATGTTTGTTCTTACTGCAACAATGAGCTCACAGGCTGATGCTTCCGAAGCAGGAATAGTTACCCCTTGGGTTAAGGCTGCTCTTAGCTGGAAACACTTTACTATTTGAAGCTTCCTGATTAACACTTCTAGAGCTTCTGTAAATAGCTGGGGAGGAAAACATCTGTGTTCAGATAAAAGACATTTGTGGATTTGCTGTCGGAGACGTGCAGTTCCCAGAGCAGCATCACTAAGTGATCCCCATGAACCAAAAGAGATGACTGTGAAAATGATGCCTGCGGTAACACAGGGAGTGAGAGGGACAAACAGACAGTCACATGCAGACCTTGGTTCTGGAGGTCAGTTAGTACTCTGGCAGACTGTCCAGTGAAATTTTTAATAGGAAGAAAGACAACATTTAAATTACTCCAAACATGTTTTCGCTCAGTTTTACTCTAACCAGGGAGTCAGGGCAAGCAGCTGTGTTTTCAAAATTCACATTTTTATGGTGTGAAATTGCTTTACAATCATAGGGGAGGGGAAGGAGCTGAGGTTAGGTTTTAGCAGAAAGGTAACTTTTCAGACTAAACTTCTTTTGGCTAACTAAAACATGATAACCTTTTTTCCTGTACTGCCACATAAAAATATATGGTGTGGCTCTATCCCAGCTTCTGAGGTTAAGAGCACCAACTCCAGCTCCCCTCTGAAATGTTACTCTGTAAAAAAAACACATCCATATTTATTGGTTCTAAGTCACTCAAACCTCAGATCTGCTCATTTAAAAATAAAAAAAATATGTTTTTTCTAGCTGCTGGTGCTTAAACTGCACCTGGCTCACAAATCATCTCTCACAGGCTTCAGCTGTACCTCCCTTGCGCCTGTGGGACATCTCAGTGGGATGGGATTATGGATGAGGCAGTCAGTGCCAGGAGGAACACAGCCTGTCTTTCACAGTCCTGAGAGGGTCTGCAGGGCCAGCAGCCTTATAAAACAGCTTTTTTTAGTCATAAGCTGAATACATTCAATCTGCTGGTCAGCTGAAACATTCTGGAATTCACCTGAGGTTGTGCCGAATAGCCCAAGAGCAGAGGCAAGCGGTGGTACATGTTCATCAGGTAGTTAATGGAAAAGGTCACTATTGTCCTGTTAATGAGCTGGGCCACCTCCCTCACAACACTTGTGGCCTTCTCTCCAATGCACCTCTCAGCAGAGGCAGTGCAGTTATGTTACATGAACCACAAAGCCCTACTGGAGGGAAGACATTGTCTCCATGGGCAGGTAATTTAAGTGACACTGTTTTTATTTTTTTAATGTGGTTTCGTGAACTTATAACGGGAAGTCATGTCAGAAGACAAATTTCTCACAGCTTTCTAGTGCAGGGAAAGGCGAGGACCCCACAGGGCTCCCAGGGAATGAGCTGAGCCTGCGGCCACAGCCGCGAGAAGGATGTGCTATCGAAGGAGCCACCAGCCTGCCCCTAATGCCACCAACCACCAGGCCTATCTGCAGGAAATGCTCGGGGCCTGCTGCTGGAGAGGCTGGGGAGACACTAAAATATACATGGGGAATGCCAAGCCTGTGTTGGATGCAGAGGGGAGCACGGAGCAGCAAGGACAAAGGCTGAAGCACGTTCCGGGAGCCAAGCTGAGACCACAAGCACAGCAGCACCTGTAGATGGGCTGGGCTCAATTAAAAAAAAAAAAAAAAGGGGGGTGAGCTCATGTGATAATTGCTAATTAGTTCTTGTTTGCAGGGAGGTTGAAGGGTCGGTCGGAAGCAGGCAGAGAGCTTTGAACTGGTTTTGCTGAGGTAAGGTCTGTGTTGATATTCCAGCCCAGAGCAGGGACTGTGCAGTGGGGTCTCTGCTCTGGGGAGGGTGAGCAGGTTTTAAGGTCTTTTAGCTTTAAATATAAGCTTTAATTGCAGTTTAACTCCTTCTGGTTGCCCAAGCAGTGGTGGAGGTCTGTTAGGCTGTTTTCCCTTTCAATTTGTTGTGTTTATCTTTTGTTATTTTTTGAATGATTTCTTCCTCTTGTCTATGCTCTCTCCTACAAGGTTTTGCCTTCCAGATCTGCTTTGCTCCTTCGGGAACATGGCAATTTTTCCCTCTCATCTATGCCTGTGTGACTCTGCTTATAACTAATAATATGGTTCAGTGCTTTGCAACACAAGGTCATTTTCCTTGCATTACAAACGTTCATAAATGTCCTATTCTGAGCTGTTTTGGTCTGTGCTCTCACTTAGCAGGCTGATAAGAAATTATTTTGCTGAATAACTGCCCCTGTATTTTCAAGCAGTCCACTTTAAAGAGGAAAAAATTTTGGCAGCTGTTTAATTTATTAAATCAGTGTCAATGCAATTATGGTCTTAAATGGGTGAAGTATTTTATTGAAGGGAACCAAATCTGCCTAGTATAGGCCATTTGTGAGTGTCATCACAAATTGGTTTTGAGTATCAAAACCACTGTAAATAATTGCTGTGTGACTAATAAATGCACTGTCATCTTTAAGCTATAAGAACTAAATCATTCCCTACCCCTTTAGGAAAGAATCATTTACCAACCACTACATCTTCAGCATGTAAGAGTTCAAGGAGGTCTCTGGTGATGTAAGCACACGTTTTGCACGATGCTGAACCAGGAAGGAGCTATTTCAATTTTATTTTGAGGTTAAGAGGCACCTGAACCTTTATAATCGGTCCTAGGAATACACATACATGTATATTGTTTCCAATTCACTTAAATCTCAGTAAACAGGGTTACTGCTGTTGCTTACAACAACACAAATAATTTTGGAAGCTATAGCAAGAGAGACTAGGTAGGATAGTTCACAGCACTAAGGAAAAGATAATGCCTTCTAATTTGGATTAAGTATGTGGCTGTGAGGCACGTGGGACCCGCCTCTCATTTAACCTCACCAATGGCACCAAGCAGAAGAGGTTGAGCTCCCACCAGCACTGTGTGCTGTAG